>JARPMJ010005005.1:0-68132 GCA_033366665.1 Phoxinus dragarum
CCTGCAGGATCATTTAAAATTAAGTACTGAATATAAAAAGGTGATTAAAATTGTGAAACATGAAGTTAAATGTATACACTATATATATTTATATATAATTCATATAACCTAAAACTTGATGCTGAAAAATCTCTCTCTCTCTCTCACAGACACACACACACGCTCACACAAACACACACACGCTCACACACACCCTCGCTCACACACTCACTCACACACACTCACTACACACACACTCACTCACTCACACACACACACACCCTCGCTCACGCACTCACTCACTCACTCACACACACTCACTCACACACACTCACTCACACACACACACACACACACTCACTCACACACACACACTCACTCACACACACTCACTCACACACACTCACTCACACACACACACACACACACACCACACACACACACACCTCACTCACACACCACAACACACACACTCACTCTCACACACACACTCACTCTCACACACACAAACACACACACACACACACCACTCACTCTCACTCACACACACACACGCACACACCACACACACCACACACACACACACGTGTTTTATAAAGGCAGTTTTCCTGTGGGCTTTAATTAAAGAGACGCTTCAGGTCTGAATCTAAAGTGTGAGTGGAAACTGAGCGATTTCCTTCTGTTATATATTTCATCATCACTGCATTAAAACTTCAAGAACACTGAATGCAAACACTGTTTTAACTCTCACACACGCATACTAACAACTTTATGCAAACGAGATGATCCGGTGACAACCAATGGGAGCGCAGACATGAAGTTCACTTGATCTGTGTACAGTTGCACAGGCTTTGTGAATGCTAAAATTCTGCAGTTAATAATATATTTCACATTTTTGATTTATTATTCATCTACTCCACTTTCTCATAAAACTGTCAATCATGCAGCGTTGAATGTTGCTCAAAAGGTCATCGCACCTGACCGTAGCGGACACCTGCTGTCCAGTTTCTTCTCCCCCGCATTCGTTCACGTGTGAATGGAGATGATTGGAGTTAATTGGAGATGAATGGATTTGAATGGAGATGAATGGAAGTGAAAGGAGATGAGTGGAAGTGAATGGAGATAAATGGAGTTGAATGAAGTTAATTGGAGATGAATGAAGGGGAATGGAGATGAATGAAGGGGAATGGAGATGAATGAAGGGGAATGGAGATGAATGAAGGGGAATGGAGATGAATGGAGTTGAATGGAGTTCAATGGAGATAAATGGAGTTAATTGGAGATGAATGGAGTTGAATTGAGATGAATGGAGATGAACAGAACTAAATGGAGATGAGTGGAAGTGAATGGAGTTGAATGGAGGTAAATGAAGATGAATGGAGTTGAATGGAGTTAATTGGAGATGAATGGAGTTGAATGGAGGTGAATGGAGATGAATGGAGGTAAATAGAGATGAATGGAGAAGAATGGAAGTTAATGGAGATGAATGGAGGTAAATGGAGATGAATGGAGTTGAATGGAGATGAGTGGAGGTAAATGGAGATGAATGGAGATGAGTGGAGGTAAATGGAGATGAATGGAGAAGAATGGAAGTTAATGGAGATGAATGGAGGTAAATGGAGATGAATGGAGTTGAATGGAGATGAGTGGAGGTAAAATGGAAGATGAATGGAAGTTAATGGAGTTGAATGGCAAGTTAATGGAGTTGAATGGAGTTAATTGGAGAAGAATGGAGTTGAATGGAGGTGAATGGAGTTGAATGGAGGTGAATGGAGTTGATGGAGATAAATGGAGTTAATTGGAGATGAATGGAGTTGAATTGAGATGAATGGAGATGAACAGAACTAAATGGAGATGAGTGGAAGTGAATGGAGTTGAATGGAGGTGAATGGAGATGAATGGAGGTAAATGGAGATGAATGGAGATGAGTGGAGTTAATGGAGATGAATGGAGTTGAATGGAGATGAGTGGAGGTAAATGGAGATGAATGGAAGTTAATGGAGTTGAATGGAAGTTAATGGAGTTGAATGGAGGTAAATGGAGATGAATGGAGGTAAAATGGAGATGAATGGAGTTGAATGGAGATGAGTGGAGGTAAATGGAGATGAATGGAGTTGATTAGAGGTAAATGGAGATGAGTGGAGGTAAATGGAGATGAATGGAGTTGAATGGAGATGAATGGAGGTAAATAGAGATGAATGGAAGTTAATGGAGATGAATGGAGATGAATGGAGATGAATGGAGATGAATGGTGTTGAATGGAGGTGAATGGAGATGAATGGAGGTAAATAGAGATTAATGGAGTTGAATGGAGATGAATGGAGTTGAATGGAGATGAAATGGAGGTAAATAGAGATTAATGGAGTTGAATGGAGATGAGTGGAGGTAAATGAAGATGAATGGAAGTTAATGGAGTTGAATGGAAGTTAATGGAGTTGAATGGAGTTAATTGGAGATGAATGGAGTTGAATGGAGGTGAATGGAGTTGAATGGAGGTGAATGGAGTTGAATGGAGATAAATGGAGTTAATTGGAGATGAATGGAGTTGAATTGAGATGAATGGAGATGAACAGAACTAAATGGAGATGAGTGGAAGTGAATGGAGTTGAATGGAGGTGAATGGAGATGAATGGAGGTAAATGGAGATGAATGGAGATGAGTGGAGGTAAATGGAGATGAATGGAGTGAATGGAGATGAGTGGAGGTAAATGGAGATGAATGGAAGTTAATGGAGTTGAATGGAAGTTAATGGAGTTGAATGGAGGTAAATGGAGATGAATGGAGGTAAATGGAGATGAATGGAGTTGAATGGAGATGAGTGGAGGTAAATGGAGATGAATGGAGTTGATTAGAGGTAAATGGAGATGAGTGGAGGTAAATGGAGATGAATGGAGTTGAATGGAGATGAATGGAGGTAAATAGAGATGAATGGAAGTTAATGGAGATGAATGGAGATGAATGGAGTTGAATGGAGATGAATGGAGTTGAATGGAGGTGAATGGAGATGAATGGAGGTAATAGAGATTAATGGAGTTGAATGGAGATGAATGGAGTTGAATGGAGATGAATGGAGGTAAATAGAGATTAATGGAGTTGAATGGAGATGAGTGGAGGTAAATGGAGATGAATGGAGTTGAATGGAGATGAATGGAGGTAAATAGAGATGAATGGAGTTGAATGGAGGTGAATGGAAGTTAATGGAGATGAATGGAGTTGAATGGAGATGAATGGAGTTGAATGGTGATGAGTGGAGTTGAATGGAGATGAATGGAGATGAATGGAGGTAAATAGAGATTAATGGAGTTGAATGGTTATGAATGGAGTTGAATGGAGATGAATGGAGGTAAATAGAGATTAATGGAGTTGAATGGTTATGAATGGAGTTGAATGGAGATGAATGGAGGTAAATAGAGATTAATGGAGTTGAATGGTTATGAATGGAGTTGAATGGAGATGAATGGAGATGAATGGAGGTAAATAGAGATTATGGAGTTGAATGGTTATGAATGGAGTTGAATGGAGATGAATGGAGGTAAATAGAGATTAATGGAGTTTGAATGGAGATGAATGGAGTTGAATGGAGATGAATGGAGATGAATGGAGTTGAATGGAGATGAATGGAGATGAATGGAGCACAAGGTCCAGTGTGACGCACATTTAACTTAAGGATGAGATAATTTACTCACCCCCATGTCTTTCTTTCTTTACTGAGGAAAACATTCCAGGGTTGATCCTCCATACGGTGACTTCAACGGTTTCAGTGCAGCTTCAGTCTCGATCCCAGCCGAGGAACAAGAGTCTCGTCTAGACAAACAGCGACATATAGATACTTTCAAACCACAAGTGCTCGTCTTGCAACAGCTCTGCAACGCATAATCAAGTTGAAAGGTCTATGTTTAGGAATATAAATGTTTATTTTTTTAAAATAAAATGGCCGCTGGTTTGTCTAGATAAGACTCGTAGACTTTAAAACTGCACTGGAACTCACATATGGACCTTCAACCCTTTAACCATCCAGAAATTGTATTATAATTATCAGCCATCTGTCGATATCAGTTGAGCACTACTATAATCACAGTGTGTGTGTGTTTTGTCTTTGTGTGTGTTGTATGTGCAGGTGTTCTAGTGTGTAAGACCGTTCCTTTTGTGCAGACCACTGCCATCGTGACCGGCATCCTCACCATGACATGCATCGCCATCGAGAGATACCAGGGCATCGTCTACCCGCTCAAAATGAAGAGGCAGTACACGCCGAAGCGAGCCTACAAGATGTTAGGTAACACACCCACACACTCGACTGGTTACTTTCTCATTCAAATAAACATCCTCAAGAAGCCCTAAAAATCTGATTTGACTCCACTAACGGTCTTAAAGGATTAGTTCACTTTAAAAAAACTTTTGCTGATAATTTACTCACCCCGATGTCCTCCAAGATGTCCATGTCTTTCTTTCTTCAGTGGAAAAGAAATGAAGGTTTTTGATGAACACATTTCTCCATATAATGGACGTCAATGGGCCCCAAACGGGGTCAAGGTCCAGATGACAGTGTCAGCGCCGCTTCAACGGGCTTTAAACGACACCAGACGATGAATACGGGTCTTATCTAGCGAAACCATCATCATTTCAAAAATAAATAATAAAGTTAAAGTTTATAAGCACAAGCGCTCGCCTTGCTCTGTTCTGTGATGCGCGTTCGTGACGTCATTAATACGCAGTTACGTTGAAAAGGTCACGCTTGATGAGTCAGTGTTTACAGATGTGCGGAAGGAGGACCATACACACATATTCAAATGTCTTTGTGTCAGTTTATCGTTTAAAATGCCCATTTCGTGTGTGTATCCTGGTGTTGGAATATTAAAAAGCCTAAAAGAACATTTTCGTCAGGACAGAAATTTTTTACTTTTCACAGAAGCGTGACCTTTACAGCGTAATTGCGTATTAATGACGTCATGAACGCGCATCACAGAACAGAGCAAGGCGAGCGCTTGTGCTTATAAAACTTAAACTTTTTTATTTATTTTTGAAATGACGATGGTTTCGCTAGATAAGAGCCGTATTCATCGTCTGGTGTCGTTTAAAGCCCGTTGAAGCGGCGCTGACACTGTCATCTGGACCTTGACCCGTTTGGGGCCCATTGACGTCCATTATATGGAGAAATGTGTTCATCAAAAACCTTCATTTCTTTTCCACTGAAGAAAGAAACACATGGACATCTTGGAGGACATCGGGGGTGAGTAAATTATCAGCAAAAGTGATTAAAGTCAAACTAATCCTTTAATGCACATTTCTGGTGTTACAGTGCAACTAAAAAAAAAAAAGGTTTCATACAAAAGTATTAACATGCGTCGCACGACTTTCACTTTCAGATGACATCAGAAATCTCTTGTACTCGCACCGTCACATCAGTAGGCAGATCACGAGCCCGCGTCTCTAAAGTCCTGTGGATCAGTCTGATGTAAATCCCATCAGTCACTGCAGCGTATCGGGATTTCTAGAGAACGGAGATCATCATTATATCCACAAACCGCTGTGCTCTCTATTTCTATTTGGAGGTCTGTGGATATATAAAGTTATACATTTACTAAAAAGGTATTCCACAAAATGTCCAAAAAAACATTCCAAAATGTTCTAAATAGATTGCGACTGTTCTCGCCCACTTCTCAGTCCCAAAAGTATTTCCCCTTCATCTCTTCCTTCAGTAATTAAAGGAGTGGTATAATGCCCTCGTCACAAGATGTAAAATAAGTCTCTGATGTCCCCAGAGTGTGTGTGTGAAGTTTTAGCTCAAGATACCCCACAGATATTTTTATATCGCATGTTAAAATTGTCATTTTTTGAGGGTGAGCAAAAACACACCGTTTGTGTCTGTCCCTTTAAATGCAAATGAGCTGCTGCTCCCGGCACAGGGGGCGGAGCTTCAAGAGCTTGTGTCCTTTTACCTCACACACACACACACACACACACACACACACAGACAATTTAAACAACGTTTAGTCTTTTATGTTCAAACCGGAGTCAGAATGATGGAGAGACTCGAGAAGAAGTGACAACATGTAGAAGAAAAGGACATTTCTGAATGGTTAGTTGATGAATTTATGTAGATTATGTGTAGTTATCTTCTAGTCATTGATTAGCATATTCTGTCTTGATAATCTATAAATCGTGTTCAGGGGGCGGGGGTTTATGTAAATTCTAGGGTTGGTGATGTCACTAACCGGGAGGAAGCTCGTGTAATTCCAGCCGTTTGTTGTAGTTCTTAAAAAGTGATTTCTATAAAAGCAAATATCTCCCTTTGCTCTGAACTTTGAGCGTTGTAACTTTGCAGATGTTGTTTATGATCAAACAGCAACATTACACACTAACTACAGTTAGAAAAGTCAAATCATAATCAATCACCCCTTTATAAAAAAACATGAACCAAACCAAGCAGCTGCCAGGTGAATCAGAAACTCTCACACTTGAAACCATTAACCCTGGGCCATTCTAAACCCTGGGTCATTCTAAACCCTGGGTCATTCTAAACCCTGGGTCATTCTAAACCCTGGGCCATTCTAAACCCTGGGTCATTCTAAACCCTGGGTCATTCCAACCCTGGGTCATTCTAAACCCTGGGTCATTCTAAACCATGGGTCATTCTAACCCTGGGTCATTCTAAACCCTGGGTCATTCTAACACTGGGTCATTCTAACCCTGGGTCATTCTAAACCCTGGGTCATTCTAAACCATGGATCATTCTAACCCTGGGTCATTCTAACCCTTGGTCATTCTAACCCTGGGGGTCATTCTAAACCTGGGTCATTCTAACCCTGGGGTCATTCTAAACCCCGGGTTAACTGATCCCGGGACTATTTTGATTCACTTTTCACACATGCAACACTTGATCCATTAATACTAACACTTTCTTTTCTCTCCTCTTCTAGTCTATATCTTTTTTTTCTTTTTTTTAAAACATACATTGCATTAGACTAAACTGGGATGGGTCACAGCATTTGCATATTGTTGTCCTATCGTTACTTTAACTGCATATTGCTCTCCTCATTTCAGTTTATTTAAATAGGGACAGATACAATAACATAGATAAACTTAACAGTCATCCGATGTATGTATCATAGTGTTTTTAGCTAAAGCTAATTCTCGACACTGATTGACATCCTCGTTAAGTCGCTTTGGATAAAAGCATTGCTAAATGATTAAATGTAAATGTAGCTTATACATCCTGGGTGTTCATAAGCATATGTTTCACACGTACATTCCTAAACCCTGGATAATGTGCTAATTTGCAGCGTCACTGATTAGACAAACGGCGCACACAATATATCTACACAAAAGCTCTAAAACTGCACATCAGTCTCTCCAATGTTTTCTGTCACTGTTTGACATCAAGGCATCTAGCGCACTGATCTATATAATGATTATCAAAAATCATTAAATAAGTGATCTAGGGTCATTTTACACAGTACAATACGGGGTTACCGGTGCAAAAGTGGAACGACGACGACCCGGGTTAAGCGCAGTGTGAAAAGCCTTAAGCATGACTAGATTTCAAGCAAAAACAAGTACTTAAAAATTGGACAAAAGTACAAGACTAAACTTTACAGCTTTCATGAAAGAAAGAACTACAATGTCATGAAGCATTCTTCGCAGAATCATGGGTAATGTAGTTTTTCCACCAGGGATTGTACCGTTAAAGATGATTACTTAATAAATTACATTAATCAATTCACAGTAGGCCTGTTATCATTAAAAAGCAGTTCCCCAATGGAGAAAATAACAACCATCGTTAAATAAACGTAATCTCTCCCTGTTGGGAAATACTTTTCATTTGCATACAGATACGAGCGGTTCCTCGAGGGCTTTTCCTCAGCGAGGTTCAGGGATTTGCAGCTGCTCTTCATTAACTTGACGGCTCATGGGGAAGAATACATTAATATCCCGGTGGTTTGTGTCCATACGCAGGGCTGGTGTGGATCGCTGCTGTCATGGTGGGGTCGCCGACGCTGTTTGTGCAGCAGTTAGAGGTGAGCGCCGGATCAGCCGTCACACACACATCACCGTTAGCTGAGGACATTTAACAAGCACAAGGTTAACTGCTTTAAAATGATCGTTTACTGAAGCTTGACAGAGTCCGTCAGCAATCACACACACACACACACAGACACACACACACACACACACCACACACACACAGTAGAAGAGATTCACTCGAGTACTGTTCATTGATGGCAGAAGGTCAAGTGTTATTCATTGATTTATTTGCGTTCAGTCAACATGTTCCCACTCATTTTACTTCTGTAATGTGACGCATTTACAAACGAGACAGAAAAGTAGTAATGCATGCAAATAACTTGCTTTACCTTCAAAACGGCTTTTATTTACTGGCGTAACTGTCGGCACATGCGATGGCATCTTACCCAACAGCATTACATGTTTCCTTGCCATAATATTCAGCAAAATAAGCTTGATTTTATCCACTGGATTTTGATTGTAACACTTTATATGAAGCCTTCATGTATAATGCATTATTATAAGCATTCATAAAGTACGTTGTAATGCATTGTTTTCATAAATAATTCAAAATGCATTATAATATTTGCAGATTACATCTGAAATTGGTCGTTTGTTTCAATGCATTATACTTTCCAGAGGTGTAACAATGAGTAGATGAGTATTATAATGTATTATAAATGTGGTTACTGTTATTCATGAGATCATACAGAGCATTACAATGCATAATTAATTACAAAAGTCATTACTGACCCTTGTGTCCGTCAAAGCTGTCGGCTGATGTGCAAATGTTTTTGAAGAACCTTAATTTTTTCTATTTAACAATGTCATAAATACATAAAAGTTTAATACATCATCATACCCGCAGTCTAAGAGTAGCAGTACAACAATTGCATGATAAAGCAGCTGAAAATGGGCAAATTGTCCAGATTTTAAGTTCTAAAGTTAAACTTGTGTGGTTTGCAATTGAATTTATGGTTCTGTAATCAATTAAAGTCATTTTGCAACTTCCACCAGACTGAATTACACTGTTTACATGCCTTCAAACACACACACACACACACACACACACACACACTGAGACACAAAGAGACTCGTTAGCACACACACACACACACACACACACACACAAAGAGACTCGTTAGCACACACACACACACACACACACACACACACACACAAAGAGACTCGTTAGCACACACAAACACAAACACACACACACACACACACACACACACACCACACACACAAAGAGACTCGTTAGCACACACACACACACACACACACACACACACACACAAGAGACTCGTTAGCACACACAAACACACACACACACACACACACACACACACACACCTCCAAAAATATCTAAACGTTTACAAAGATTGACATTCTGAGCATGTCTGAGTGGCTAAGAACAAGAAGCACAAGCTGAAGACAGTAATATGCTGTTTACATGACTTCAAACACACACACACACACACACACACACACGCTGAAGACAGTAATATGCTGTTTACATGACTTCAAACACACACACACACACTGAAGACAGTAATATGCTGTTTACATGACTTCAAACACACACACACACACACGCTGAAGACAGTAATATGCTGTTTACATGACTTCAAACACACACACACACACACGCTGAAGACAGTAATATGCTGTTTACATGACTTCAAACACACACACACACGCTGAAGACAGTAATATGCTGTTTACAT
Source organism: Phoxinus dragarum (assembly GCA_033366665.1). Lineage (NCBI taxonomy): Eukaryota > Metazoa > Chordata > Actinopteri > Cypriniformes > Leuciscidae > Phoxinus > Phoxinus dragarum. The sequence goes on from JARPMJ010005005.1 coordinate 9,714, forward strand.
GACTTCAAACACACACACACACACACGCTGAAGACAGTAATATGCTGTTTACATGACTTCAAACACACACACACACACACACACACACACACGCTGAAGACAGTAATATGCTGTTTACATGACTTCAAACACACACACACACACGCTGAAGACAGTAATATGCTGTTTACATGACTTCAAACACACACACACACACGCTGAAGACAGTAATATGCTGTTTACATGACTTCAAACACACACACACACACGCTGAAGACAGTAATATGCTGTTTACATGACTTCAAACACACACACACACACACACACACGCTGAAGACAGTAATATGCTGTTTACATGACTTCAAACACACACACACACACACACACACACACACACACACACACACGCTGAAGACAGTAATATGCTGTTTACATGACTTCAAACACACACACACACACACGCTGAAGACAGTAATATGCTGTTTACATGACTTCAAACACACACACACACACACGCTGAAGACAGTAATATGCTGTTTACATGACTTCAAACACACACACACACACACGCTGAAGACAGTAATATGCTGTTTACATGACTTCAAACACACACACACACACACGCTGAAGACAGTAATATGCTGTTTACATGACTTCAAACACACACACACACACGCTGAAGACAGTAATATGCTGTTTACATGACTTCAAACACACACACACGCTGAAGACAGTAATATGCTGTTTACATGACTTCAAACACACACACACACACACACACGCTGAAGACAGTAATATGCTGTTTACATGACTTCAAACACACACACACACACACGCTGAAGACAGTAATATGCTGTTTACATGCCTTCAACACACACACACACACACACGCTGAAGACAGTAATATGCTGTTTACATGCCTTCAACACACACACACACACACACACACACACACTGAAGACAGTAATATGCTGTTTACATGCCTTCAAACACACACACACACACACACACACACACACACGCTGGAGACAATAATATGCTGTTTACATGCCTACACACACACACACAAACACACACACACACACACACGCTGAAGACAGTAATATGCCGTTTACATGCCTTCAAACAAACAAACACACACACACACACACACACACACACACACACGCTGGAGACAGTAATATGCTGTTTACATGCCTACACACACACACACACACACACACACACACACACACACACACGCTGAAGACAGTAATATGCCGTTTACATGCCTTCAAACAAACACACACACACACACACACACACACGCTGGAGACAGTAATATGCTGTTTACATGCCTACACACACACACACACACACACACACACACACACAGTAATATGCATGCTACTCTAAAATAAATAGCTTACGGCTCCTTTAAAAGTCATGCATGCTTGTATGAACACCAGTCAGGTGTCCTCGGGTCTCTGTGTTCCTCAGGTGAAGTACGACTTCCTGTACGACCACCATCACGTGTGCTGTCAGGAGCGCTGGCACTCGCTGCGGCACCGCCAGGTTTACACCACCTTCATGATGGTGGCGCTGTTCCTGCTGCCGCTCGCTGCCATGCTCTTCCTCTACAGCCGCATCGGCGTCGAGCTCTGGATCCGCAAGCGTGTGGGAGACTCCTCCGTCCTCAGCACCATGAACCACAGAGAGGTCCACAAAATCTCCAGGTACAGAGGAAAGTGACAAAACAGACAAATGATTGTTTTCTTTTTTACAATCAACATGTTCCCAACCTATTTTACTTCCATAATGAGATGCATTTTACAATTGAAACAGAAAAATAAGATAATAAAAAATAATAAAAATAACCCAATAGCATTACATGTTTCTTTAAAGGGGTCATGAACTGGCCATTTAAAAAAAATATATATTGTTGTCTGAGGTCAACTTATGACGTTCGCTTGGTTTTTACACTCAAAAACATCAGAATGAATCAGTAATCGGCTATTTTCTGCCCTGGTTTTGAGCTAGCTCCTGAAACGCTCGTTTTTATGGGCGTGTCGCATTGAAGACTTGGAAGTAAACGCCCACTGCTATGATTGGATGACAGTTTTGCATATTATAATGAGTCATGTAATGAGTGAATCGGTGGGCGGGGCTAAACAGGCAGTGTTGAAGTGGGCGTCGATCTTCTTCTGTGGAGGCGGGGTTTGAGACCATGTGACGTCATAGATCCCCACTTTGAAAAGCCAGTCGTTCGCTGGGCCTGCTGTCAATAACAGCTTTGATTGGACTAACAAGGAAGTATTCAGTTCTGAAACTTACAGGATATTCTTATAGTATGATGACCTCTTATATGTCAAAAGCTCAAGGAAAATATGATTTCTCAGTTCATCCCCCCTCTAAACTCCAAAATCCAGTGGATAAAAATCCAGCTTACTTTTCTGATTATAGAAACACTTGAAGCCTTTATGCATAATGCTTATTCATAATGCACGTTGTTATGCATTCAACTTTTTAAAAATAATCATAACCAAATTACATCTGAAATGTGTGTCATGTGTTTTAATGCATTATACTTTCTGAAGGTGCAACAATGAATGGATGATCATGACAATATTAATGTATTATACCCGTGGTTACAGTTATTAACGAGATCATACAGTGCATTATTAGGCATAATAATTAAAAAGGCTTTAAAGGTTGTGTAGGTAAGAATTGTCTAAAATAACTTTTTTTTCAAATTGGCTTAAACTGTCTTTATATACCAATACATAATTAAAATGTAAGTACTTTGAAAAAGAGAGTATAAAGATTGAGTGACTCTAGTGTATTTAATCTTCAAAAAACACAGCTCATTAATTCCTACAGGGACGAAACAAGTGATTGGCTTGCGCGACTGTCACTCTCCGTCGCCATGACTACCGCCGCTATTACTGGCTCTGCCCACGCCCGTGTTTAGGCGGGAGTGAATGGAATTAATGAGCTGTGTTTATTGAAGATTAAATACACTAGAGTCACTCAGTTTTTTATACTCTCTATTTCAGAGTACTTGCATTTTAATTATGTATTGGTATATAAAGACAGTTTAAACAAATTTGAATAAAAGTTTTTTTAGACAATTCTGACCTACCCTACCTTTAAGTGTTACCAATATTCATTTTAGTTCAGAAGCTTATCACTTTGCATCATGAAAAACGCATTGAGTGAATATGACGAGTTGTGATGATCAATGTTAGAAAAGATACTTATGTGTTAAAATATTGCGTTAACTCCCTAAATAAGTAACTAATCGCGTTATGGAAATGGAACACATTTACAGTTATGGGATGTAATATGTTACATTACCTTTGTGTTACTTTGCCTCACCTGAGCTGGACTTATATTTTGTAATTAAAAAAACAAACAAGCAATTCTATATTTGGCAAACAAAGGCCCTTTAACAACAAAAGGGAAATAAACTAAAGTCATTTTTGCATGGTTGAATTTACCTATGGCTAAGCCACGCCCCCTCCACTCACTCAGACCGTCAACACTCGGTGGCGGGCGCTATGGCAGCGCTCACAGTAGGAGACATTTCACAGGACGCAATTGATGATTTTTAGAGACCGAAAGATTATATATCAACTCGAAGTCACCAAAAAGGCCTTAACTATGGGTTTCAATGGACGTGGAAGCAGAGAATGTCAGAGTGTATTGGTTAGCTATGCGCACTGTGATTGGCTCATCGCGTTTGGGGGCGTGGCTTAGCCATAGGTCAAATGGATCATCGAAGGTCAGCGACATTGGTTAATAAAGTGAGATTCAATGCATAAAGTATATTTGTATTATTTACCATTTAATTAATCACAGGTTTCCATAACATTCGGACAGTGCATTTCACATGTGTGTTTGTGCCAGTGAGAGGAGTACAAATAATGGGAAAACAAAGCAACTTGCATTACTTATTTTAAAAAAGTAACTCGGATACTTAGTTGTGAACTTAAAAGTACTTACTTTACTAGTTACTTGGTGGGGAGAGTAATCCGATTGCATTGATATTACAGTAACTTCCCTTTTCTGCGGTTCTAACAGGAAGAAGAAACGTGCCGTCAAAATGATGATCACTATTGTGCTGCTGTTCACCGTCTGCTGGGCGCCGTTTCACATCGTGCACATGCTGTTCGAGTACAGTAAGTGTTCACTCAAACCAGCAGTGCGCTCGAGAGCTGAACGCCTGTCCTGATCCAATCATCTCGCGGCAGCTGAGTAGTGCGATTACACAGTAGTACATTACACCATTCAGCTCTTTCCATTCACGTGGCAGATGAGTGTAAGTGTGATGACCTGTGGTTGTGTGCCATTCCATTTTCGAGGCTGAACCCACAATCACTCTTAAAGGAGAACTCCGGTCAATTTTAACATTGAGCTCAATTTTTAGTAAATTTGGAGTGCTGTCAATACAGAGAACAACGACAAAAATCGGTGTTGCCTACACTGTTTTATCCTTTTTTTAAAATTTGCACCCTATTGACTTGAATGGGGCAAGTTTTAAACTTAACCAGTTCTTAGTCTTATCATCCTTGATGTGTCATTACAAGTGCCCAGCCATGTTGAGTGATTCCTTCAGAATGAACACGAGTGAATCTGACTGCAGTAGATGTGAAAGATATGAATAAAAATTATGTTATATCAGCCAGCGCACATACCTGTATTTAGTTCCTGTTTTCAGTGGAAGTCCAAAGTAGTCGATTGTCGAGTTCACGCGCATAGGTTTAGTTACTATGATCACGCGCGTGAACTCGACAATCGACTACTTTGGACTTCTACCGAAAACAGGAACTAAATACAGGTATGTGCGCTGGCTGATATAACATCATTTTTATTCATATCTTTCACATCTACTGCAGTCAGATTCACTCGTGTTTACTCTTAAGGAATCACTCAACATGGCTGGGCACTTGTAATGACACATCAAATATGTTAAGAGGATAAAAGCAGGTTTAAAACTTGCCCCATTCAAGTCAATAGGGTGCACATTTTAAAAATAGGATAAAACAGTGTAGGCAACACCGATTTTTGTCGTTGTTCTCTGTATTGACAGCACTCCAAATTTACAAAAAAAAATTGAGCTCAATGTTAAAATTGACCGGAGTTCTCCTTTAACAGCCCAGATGATTGGTCATTAGACTAGCACCGCCCACAAGGCACAGGGTTAAAGGTCACACATCTCCACTCTCTGATCGCATAACAACACTACACAAATATAAGTTCAGGGGTCTATAGCATGAAGCCGGTGGCTATCCAGGTGTGTTTCAGTTTAGTGTGCGCATACCCTGGGTTTTAGGCAGCATGAAAAGTGGTTTGGCTTTTAGCGTGTTCATCGCCATAGTAACTAACGCACCTGGTCCGGGTCAGGTGATGTTCCGGGTGAAAGGTTGCAAACCGAACTTGGACCAATCAGCTGTGAGCAAAGTGTCACATGTCTGATGATGCGATAAAGTCCCTCCCCCTGTTTCCACTCCACATTAAAGGCACTACAGCAAATTATTTTAATGCATTTTAGTAATGCTTATTTTGAATAATACAATTGTATGATTTAGATATGTAATTAGTATCCCCTTAATCAATCACACATGTAATTTTAGTTCATCAATTTTAATTACGCAGATTTTAAATGAAAAAATATATAAAGGTAATATAAATGTGCTTTAGAATCAATAGATAAAGCTATAAAATGACCACATGTGAGCTTAAGTGTTCAATTCTCTCTATACCTTTAACTGTATAAACTTCACAACTTTGACTTGCACTGATATAGCGAGACTTTTTCTTTTAGTTGTCCTCTTTCATAGACAGCTATTTTCTTCTTGCTGTGTAAATTTGTTTAAATTCTTAATATTGTAATACTTTTATTTGATAAGTGAATTGCCCTGCTTCTCTCGCGAGTAATGAGTTTCACTCTTTCTCAGCCTGTGATTGGCTGTTCACTGCTGATGTCACAGCTAAACTCAGTATAAAGCCGGAGTTAGGCTTAATCTCAATACATATGAGAAACATTATATTTGGGTATTTGACTCAGACCCCACAAACGAAAACATATGTTTTGTTATTAATTTAATTCTTTTCCTAAGCAAATTCTACATTCACAAATGCACATTTTCAAACAGTAAACCTGTATTCTCAGTCTTCTTAAAAGAAATAGAAAATTATCTAAATGTGATTTCAGTATCTACTAATAAGAAAGCTATAAGGACTGTTAGAATTTGTGCTGCTTTTGATCTCTTAATGTGAACATCTTAATGTGATGTAATCTGGCCCTACCTCTTATTTATTTATTTTATTTAATTTTTAATGCATTTTACATATGTATAATTTTTGTCCTATTTGCTATGGTCTCCTTTATTATTGTTTTGGTTGATATTATGTGATGTATACTTTCTCTTTTGTATGTTCCTGTTCTCAGCATTAATAATAATAATAAACAAAAAATAAAAAAAACCTAGAAAAATAAATTTGACAAAAATAAAAAATAAAAATAAATAAATAAATAAATAGGGCCGAGTTGATGTTCAGCATCATGGTACCAACAAAACCTGATTGGATTGGTTTTGTCAACTCGAAACTAATCCCGTAACCCAGAGTTTGTTCAACTTCATCACTGTACAGGACCCAGGTGTCCCTGACAATATGTTGAGGGTAACTACAAATAGGCGTCTTAAATCAGGAACAAATAAACGGTCCAATATGAGCTGTCAGCAATTAACCTTTACAGCTTCATGCACCGAAATCAAAACACCTGTCCGTTTTCCTTCAGATGATCTGGAGAAGAGGTACGACGAGGTCACGGTGAACATGATCATCGCTGTGGTCCAGGCCATCGGCTTCTCCAACTCCTTCAACAACCCCATCGTCTACGCCTTCATGAACGAGAACTTCAAGAAGAGCTGCGTCTCCACGCTGTCCTCTTACCTGCGGCGTCCCGGCCACCAGGGCGGCGCTATGCAGCGGCCCAACCTCAGCGTGCACTTCTCCAAACACCTCAAAACTGAGGCCTTCAGCAGCAACACCACCAGCGGGAACACCGGAGCCCTGCACGCGCGCCACAACCGCGTGTTGAGCTCGTCACAGGGAGATCTGGAGATATCCACAGCGTTCGCGGAGCAGAGAGTCAGAGCCGCTACATCCCAGCTGCCCTCGAGCAGCTCCTGCGTCAAGTAAACTCAAGACACAGTTACAATGTTGACATCTTTTGCAGAGGATCCCAGACATTGAGGTGTTCTTGGCCAGAAAAACAGCCTTTGAGATAATCTCATTACTGCTGTCGGATGCGTTCGGGATTTCAAATCCATGATGGGAGACGCAGAGAAAGACGTCCTAGCGCTAGTTAGCGTCCTGCATAACAGACTGACCTCACTTAAAGGAGTAGTTCACTTCAGAGTTAAAATTTCTTGATCATTTACTAGGGCTGTCAATCTTCATCTATAATACTATTCGAATTCCATTCCTTATTTTTTTTAATATTCGAATATTAAATGCTCAAATTCATCCTGTTATTAATATTTACAACATTACACAGGCTTATGGATCGTCAATGCCACTATAGCATTTGGTTGTTACACGTTCTGTCCACTAGAGGGACAGCTAACATTACAATTAAAATTTAGAAACGGGTGATCGTGTTTTTTTATTAACAATAAAACAGCGGAACAAAATTAATGACTTTAATGGACATTTTTTATATCTCCGATCTTCACAAATTGAAGAAAAACTATAAAAATAAAATGAAGATGCGTAGCATTTCACAACTGTCAGTGATTGTTGCCGTGTGCTCAAGCTCGTGAATAAACTCTTTAAATCCAGACCCCTGCGTGATGTAGATCGGTCTCATATCTTTACAGATAAACCGTGTCAGTTTGTCAGTAATCGCCTCTCGCCCGTGATGAAGAGAGAGGCAGAAAAGAAGTCATTCTCGGCGGTTCCTTGGACAGATCGCCTAGCTTGTCAGGGTGTAGCGTTGTCAGATGTGCCCTAAGGTTGCCAGTTGAGGAGTGATATTTAATTCGGATTTTGCATATTCTGCAAATTGCCACTTCTTTATTTGTGATTTTCCCATTTATGGTTTGAAATCCAAACATCTTCCACACATCGCTTCTCAAAAGTTTCCGTGGAGACATTGCTCTCCGCCATTATTGTTATGATACAGCGTGGATAACGCGCACAATTGTGTTACAATTCAAAAACTGTTGTTTATCAGACGAAACAAAAGCATTTCATTTTCACATGCGTGTGTAAGCCAAGTTGGCGAGAAAGGCAAGATTGCATATAATAAAATAATAAAAAAACATAAAAAAGCAATATTCGAATAGTAGGCTATTGATTTTCAGAATTCGTTCCAACAGCCCTATCATTTACTCTCCCCACGTCATCCAAGATGTTCATGCCTTTCTTTCTTCAGTCGAAAAGAAATGGTTTTTGAGGAAAACATTCTCCATATAGTGACTTTAATGGTCCACCGGTCTTCAGTGCAGCGTCAAAGTCTCGACACGATCCCAGCCGAGGAATAACAGTCATCTAACGAAACAATCTGTCATTTTCTCAAAATAATAAACAATTACATACTTTTTAACCACAAATGCTAATCTTGCACTAGCTCTGCGATGTGCCACACATTACGTAATCACGTTGAAAGGTCACGGTTCAGAAATGTTGGGCGAAAAACTCCCTCATTTTCTCCTCCAACTTCAAAATCGTCCACTTTTAGCTTTTTTTTTTTTTTTGTCTTTGCACGTTCGCTCTTTAAACACCAAATCTGTTCTTCCGCCTTCTTCACGCTTGACCTTACAATGTGATTACGTAATGTGTGGCGCATCACAGAGCTAGTGCAAGTATATAAATGTTTATTTTGTTTATAAAATGGCCGCTGGTTTGTCTAGATGAGACTCTTATTCCTCGGCTGGGATCGTGTCGAGACTTTGAAGCTGAAACTCACATCTGGACCTTCAACCCTTTGGACATGAACATCTTGGATGACGTGGGGGAGAGTAAATGATCAGGAATTATTATGAAGTGAAAAGACCAGCATCCTCGCCATCATGTCCTTCCAAACCCAGATGCTATTTTTCTGTGGAGAACAGATTTATTGAAGAATATTTAGCTTCATAAAACAAGTTCACAGCGATCACAACTGCAATAATAACAGAAGCTCAGGCTCTAAAAGGACATGATGATGGGAAAAGTGATATTTCAGTGAGGAAAGCAGTGATCAATAGCCATGTTTCCATCCAAAGTTGTGAGTTTAACTTGCACTAAACATTTGTGAATTAAGCACCGTTTCTGTCTAGTAAGTCGAAGAGAACTAAATCATCACTTCCTGATGAACCGGTGCCAAATATCACCAAACATGGAGGTTGCTGCAGCAGAAGCCACTGTGGGTGTTTCTACATGTATAAGAAAAAGGAAATTAAACTGAACCAGGCGTTGCAGAACGACCAGACGAACATTGCACTAAGATCGTCCGCTGGTTAGTCCAGTTATGCAGTCTCATCATTTGGTCACATGACTTTTTGATGTGCATTGAGGAATTTATTCAGTAAATTCCCATCATAATTTATGCGCATGTATACTAAATGTAGCATGCATTATTTTATATGCATTTCTAGAATTAATGCACGTTTTGGTGTTTCTCTTGTGCGATATCCCAAAATGTCCATTAAAAAAGGGGGTGGAAAAATGGCTATTGATTTATTTATATATGTAGTTTAAGTTTTTAAGTAACAAAAATGTTTATGGTTTTAGTTAACTGAACCTCAGAACACAGTTTTTTTTTTTTTTTTTTTTTTAAAGTAAGTAAAAAGTTTTTCAGGAGAACAAAAGTATTTAATTTAAATATATATATTTTTGACATGAGGGCAAGTAAATAATGACAGAATATAAATTTTTCTCTTTATGTATGTTTATGTATAATGCATTATAATGTACACTGTAATGCACTGCATATTTAAACAGTTAAAATTTATTATAACGTTTGCAGATTACATCTGAAATTGGTTGTTTCATGTTTTAACGCATTACACTTTTTAAAAGTGCAAGAATGAATAGATGAGTATTATAATGTATTATAACTGGGGTTCCTATTCATGCAATCATACAATGCACGGCGCATTACAATTCATAATGCATTAAAGATACCCATGTGTCTTCATGTAAAGTGTTGTGAAACGTAACACAGGGTTCAAGTCTTCATCAACAGATTGAAAGAAGACTCTGTAAATACTCCATTGGCAGCTCTGATCTTTAAAGTCTGTACTTTATATATTCACTTTGCCCAGATATTATAAAGAAATGCTTTAATTCTTTCAGAAGCTTTTGTGATAAACAGCTGGGACTGTTAAATTATTCATGCTAATGTCAATGATCTAACATGTTGGAGACATTGTGCCATCGACAGGCTTGTTAAAAAGGTGGCGACTTAGTTTTCCCAGAGCATCTGTAATATATGAATGCTTTATTACGGTGCATTTTAAGCCAAGGGCACTTACATGTAAATGCTCTGATGGAAGGGAACGCGGTCATCTGAAATCTGCAAACCTTCCCTCGGTGTGTTAGCGATGCATCTCGATGTCCAACAGCACGTGACAGACTCTCAGACAGATGTGAACTTTTAATGCACAAAAAATAAATCAAGTGAAAATGTGCAGATGTTGTCGTAATGTACATTTTATTCACACCAGATACATATTTACAGAATAATACATGGATGTCAACCATGCCTGTTTCCAGCAAACACAGGAACAAAACAAAAAACACACACCCATAATTTACATTTAGTATAATAGATTTTGGGTAAACACCTTTTTTCTTTTTTAAATACAAGTGCCGTATTTAATCTGATCTTATTCTAACAACCAGTAAAGAACATAATCTTAAGTGAGAATAATAACAGGGCCGGATGTTTGCAGGGATCAACATAAAGGCCCAAGAGTCTATTATCATAGAGATAATAAAAAACATCAGTGATCTCAGTCTTGAAGGAGATTCATTCATTGAATCATCATCATCATCATCATCGCAACTTATTCCCACCGTCTCGAATGGGAAGAACAGGCAAAGAAGCCTTGAAGGCACAGAAAGATGTGACAGCAGCCGGACATGTGCAGTGAGCGCTCATTACTCTGAACATGTGAGGATTACTTGACCAGAGGGATGTGGAAATCAGGACTGTCGAAGAGCAGAGGCCTGCGGGGGGGACTGGGGTCCTTCGTGGCGCTGTGCAGGAGTTTGAAGAGTCCGGTGCCGATATTCATGGGGATTCCCATTATAATGCACTCGGACACACCTGCAGGACCACAGGGAGAGTCACTGCCATTCAGTTTTGGTTATTCAGAAATAAGACACACACACACACACACACACACACACGGAGAGAGAGAACGCCAGAACGTTGCTATGGTTACCACACTGTCAATCATCACAATTTCAGAAGCGAGTCGTGTGTCGTACACACAAGGAGGATTAACTCCCGTATTTAAATGCGGTTGTCGCTCCTGAAACTTCCATAAACTAAATAATAAAGCCAAAATATGGCTAACACTTTATTTTAGTGTGCTTGTTACACGTAATTACAATAAATTGTGCATAATTACAGGCAACTAACCTTAAAACACACCCTAACCCCTATAGTAAGTACATGTAGTTATTAATTATTATTACTCGGGACTTAAATATATAATTACAGCGTAACAAAGACACCTTAAAATAAAGTGTAACCTAACCTAACCTAAATAACCTAAATTTTTTATAAAAATACATCAATTTTAGTTTGCAGGGTGAATCACATTTCTACATCTAGGAAAATTTATATTTTCTCACATCAAGGAAATGAACAATCATAATTGCATTAAGATTTTTCTAGACATGTTTCTAATAAGATGCTCAATACACATGATTTAATTAGAATTAGCATAAATTTAAGGGAGTACAAACTACTATCATTATGTATAATACTTTAAGATTGAAATTATTTAAAAAAAACATACTAACAATGATAATACTTTACAACAAGGTAACTAACAATGAGCAATACATTTCTTAGAGTATTTTTTATTAATTTGTTCATTGTTAGTTCATGTCAGCTCAGGTCTATTAATAGATAAAAGTTTGATTTTAATAAAATATTGGTAAGTGTTGAAAAACGATCAACTAAATTAATAAATACTTTTCATCGTTAGTTCATGCTGACTAATATTAACAAATGAAACCTCATGGTATAGTGTAACTGATATAATAATAATGTTTAACATTTATACATATTTTTTATTATCTTTTCCCCCCTCAAATTATGGTAATGAGAATGAAGTCTGTTTTAGGACCTTATTTGCATTCTTATTCCTCATTTATTCTTTCTTTATAAAAAAAAATCTACCACAGACACACACACAATGTGTGGACCACAAAACTAGTCACAAAGGGTCAATATTTTGAAATTGAGATGTATATATAATCTGAAAGCTGAGTAAATAATCTCTCCATTGATGTGTGGTTTGTTAGGATAGGACAATATTTGGTCGAGACACAACTATTGAAAATCTGGAATCTGAGGGAGCAAAAAAATGTAAACATTGAGAAAATCTCCTTTAAAGTTGTGCATTTATGTTCACGATTGTGCTGCATTCACTCACAAAAATACATGTTTTATATATTTACGGTAGGACATTTACTGAATATCTTCATGGAACATGATCTTAATATCCTCATGATTTTGTGGTCCAGGGTCACATATATATCCACACACAGATTATACATGTTTCTGCTCATCACTCACCGCAGACCGAGTCTTTCTGGCCGAAATACGCAGCATCGAACAGGTGATCGGCCGTCTTCTCGAAGGACGCCAGCATGAGGACGCTCTCCTTCATCTTCGCCAGACCGAAGCGAGTGATGCCCAGAATCTCTCCCTGCGGCCCATTAGAGTTATTGAGTATCATCATCATCATCATCATAAACTGCGTTTCCATTACTGTTCAAATTGCGCAAATTAAAATACGAATTAAAAATACGCCCAATGGAAACACGTCAATTTCGCAAAAACTCCATATGTCGCTAAAAAGTTTAGGTTTTTCAGGCAATTCGGAAAATAAATATTTCGCAAAACTGCAATGGAAACAGTTTTTACGCATTTACAGTCGCTTGACGTAAATGACGGTGTGTGTTCGGACAGAAGACAAGTTGTTTATTAAACTCATAAAAGACGACAGAGTTACAGGAATACTGGATTCTGAACCTCAAAGAAACGCCACAATCACGACCTCGAAGCAGAACTGAGTGAGACACAGAAACTCCTCATATGAGCCGCTCTCAGTATAAGAGTCTTTCCTCGACATTAATTATTGGATAACATAATCCGTCACCATGATTGTTGGAATGACTTATCGCGAGAGGAACAAGTGACGTTTTAGTCGCATAACATCATTAATGGAAACACCGTCATTTCACAATCGTTTTTTGTCGACATTAAAGGGACAATGTGTAGTTTAAGTATTTTATTAACTAAAATCAATGTCTTTATTCATAAATATGTCCTCAATGGTGTACCATTACCTCTCCCAATGATCCGACTTATCCTTTTGTACGCGAATAATTTCTTATCTTTATTTACATTGGACGGGTAACTCCACGGTAGGGCTGGGCGATATGGCCCAAAAAAAATATCACGATATTTTTTTTTATATCAGCCGATATCGATAATTATCGATAAATGTCAAATCTTTATTTATTTCAAGTTTAAAGACAGATTTGTACTCCTAAGTGAAAGCTGTAGAAACCAGAGCGTTGTGTTTTTAAACTACTCTTTATTGTCAGAACATATCATGACAAACACTTGCCAAACAGGGGAACATTTCACAAATCCGAGGTAGAACATTCAAACATTTGTAATTTTTCCTTAACAAAATAAATATCTTTATTTCAGTAGTATTAGCTCGAGTTAGGATGCAGATTTACTTTATACAATTTATGTTCATTAACAAAAACAGTAACTGTACGTTCACACCGCCGCCGGCGAGAGCGGCAAAATTCGCTCTCGCCGCCCTGCCATCGACGCCGTGAGATTCGGGGATTCTCTGACGCTCTGACGTATATTTTAGAATGCGTGTTCTCTGTTATCCTCTCAGGCGGAGGACTTCTACATTCCGATTGGTTGCCGCTGGTTGCCGCCGAACCGCGTCATAGCTTATTACCATAAAGTTGACTTGATTTCAACTCTTATCGCCGCTCTCGCCGTCCAAGACGCGCCGCAGCTCGCCGCCGGCTCTCATTGAAAATGAATGGCTTCCGGCCACTTTGACGCTCTCGCCGCGTGCGGTGTGAACGCACAGTAACATCTTTTTTAAAAAAGTAACAACATTATTTTTATTTGGTAAAATGTAATATTCTTTAGTTTTATTAAAATTAACCATTGGTCATCCAGCATCATGCATTTAGATCATGATAACCACAGATAAAATGTAACTATGGTTTCTATGGTATTTATGAAAACCAGTAGCCTAAATACATTATTAAAAACTGTAATCATATTCCATTAGTCCTTTAATACATTGTCTACATTAATATTATACAATTTAATATATATATATATATATATCCCACGCACATTTAATGGTGCAGTTATATTACTACAACAGCATACAATACGTTAAATCCGTGGTGAATGATGGGAATGTGTAGACGGAAAAGCTTCTGACTGTATCGTTGCGCACAGTGTTTCTCCTGTTCGTCAGCGCCGCTTCATCTGCCTTTAAACTGGTTTAAATCACTGAGACATTTGTGTTCCTCGCTGAATACAAGCGCTTCTCACTGGATCTAGTGACCGAGACCGATCAGAGTAAACGCGTCTGCTCTAGTGAGCTCGCGCTGCGCTGCCGTTTGGACTTTGAGCCGAGCGGATAAAGCCTTGTTTATACTCGACGCGTCCGCACGAGCGCGAGTCTCCGCAGACAGCGCGCGCACCTCTCCAAACGGTCGAGGCGTTTATACTTGACGCGCTCGCCGTTGTACTATTCTTTGAAACTACAGGGGGCGACTCGAGTAATTGTCCTCTCAAACCATCAGGAATCGGCGAGAAGAAGAAATATAAACACGTGACAATGTTTATTTTAGTTACTACCACCAATACAAAAATAATCGTGTAAAAACCCTGAGATTATTACTTGTGACATTAGAACAAAATATGTAGGCTAGCCTATAGGCTATGGGAATACATGTACGTATACAAATAAATGAACGATCTCTTAAATATTTTCTAATTTCACTAAACATTTCAGTAACTTTGTGTACATTTGAATTAACCATGGACCTTAATGTTCATTAAAAGGGCTTTTTATGCTATTGTATGCTCATTTTTTAAATGTAAGCAACTAATTTAGACGCGCAAACTGGGTGCTGGTGTGATGAGAAGTTCGTGCTCGGCCAGATTCGGCTCGAAGTCGTTCATCTTCGGATGCGGAGCCGCGCGCGCTGTTACAAAATCTGCCGTGCACACCGCCACGCGAAATGGGCCTTTGCGCACCCAACGCGCGCGACCGCCCACACCGCAATGACGTCATTTTTGCCGCGCGCCCTTCGCGCTCTTGCGGACGCGTCGAGTATAAACAAGGCTTAAACGGTCCGTGTGGCGCGCGCGGTTCAAATGAGATTCGTTCCGCTTTTGGCGCAAAAACATTATCGAACATTTATCGAGCTCTTGATATCGTTTTATCGAGAAAAAATATATCGCGATAATTATCGTTATCGTTTTATCGCCCAGCCCTACTCCACGGAGTCAAGTCAATGTTACGGCCTAAATTACAAGCTTTTTTTTTTTCATTGCTTGGTTGTGTAATTCATTATATAGGCAGCATAACAGTAGAACATGTAACGTATAGTTAAACTCGACGAAGGGCTGTTGTTGTCAGAGCTTCTCGGCACATAACGGCTACCGTAGTTGCAACACGCGTTTGAAAAAGCGAGGAGCTAGAGAGCACTGTTCGTTTGAATACAAAATACAATTTCACCGCTAGATGGGAGAAATTCCTACACACTGTCCCTTTAAGAGAAAGTTTTGTGCAAATCTGTAATGGAAACGCATCTATAGAGAACGCCACGCGAAGCTTCAGAAGCTCACCTTATAGGACATGAGGTCCGCCAGAAGCATGACGTGCCTGCGGTCAATGCTCATACCGTGGTTTATCATGGTGTACTGGATCTCATTAATGATGGTGGATCTCGCTGCTTCGATGCCTATCGTCTTCTCGACCTGATGAACCCAAACACACCCATCACACACACACACACACACACAAACAATGAATTAATAAATCAAAAGTTGGCCTGTACAATTATTTAAAGGTGCAGTGTGTAATTTTAGCAGCATCTAGTGGCAAGGTTACGAATTGCACGAATAGCCAGTTAAGCAACGAGGTTTGTACAGTTATTTAATTATAATATGGACTAGCGTCTGTCAATGTTTCACAATTTCACTTCATAAAACTGGCACAAAGAAACCATTCACGACCACCTGTCAAAATAAAAGTTAGGTTTAACTTGAAGAAATTATGACAGAAAGAAAAAGTATTAATATATTAATATTGTACAGCAGAATGTACTTCTACAAGAAATAATTATAAAATTAAGTTGTTCTTCCATGCTTTTAACTGTTGTGACAAAATGTTTTAATTATTACAGTTTTATGCCTTCATTAATAATTGATAATACATTTTAAATAAATACAAATTTAAATCATAAATCCTGAAAAAATAAGACGTTTCAGTGAAAACATTTCATAAATACTTATTATTGTATGAAATTCATAAATTATTACATTGTTACATTATGAATTCAATTGATTAGACGTGCTTTTTGATTATTAAAATTTAAAGCAATAAATCAGAAATCAATTTTGGAAAAAAGTGGATTTTATAGGGCCCTAAAAAAAAACATGTAAAGATCGATTATCATTCTCATGTAAAGACTGAGGTTTAAAAAGCAAACGCTGAATGAAACATTAATAAATCTGGGACTGGACCGGCACCTCATATGTGTTGTTGGATGTTGTTCTGTTGCCGTTGACGCCGTGTGTTGCCATGACAGCCCTGAGATTGTCTCCCTCCACCAGCAGTTTGAACTTCTTTATCCCGCTCGCCTCGTCAATGTGGATCACTGCACGCGACACTTGAGGGATGCCCTGGACCACCACCTACACACACACACACACACACACGCAATATATTTACAAACTTTTATGTTAGATGTGATTAATCGATTTCACAGCACTAAGCCAAGTATAAATGTTAGCTTTTATATTTTCAGATTGCATTTTAGTTTTAGATTGTTTTACATTTAAATGTATATTATATTGCATTGTAATTTTTTTTTTTTATATATATATATTTAGCTTTAAATTTATTTTAGTTTCAGTAATATTAGTCAATTTTAAAGTTTGAGTTTTTACATCTAATATTCATATTTTATATATTTTTTAGCATTTCAACTTTGATTCAATTAACAAGTTAGTTTTAGTTTACAATAAGCTTATATGAATTTGTGTGTGTGTATATATATATATATATATATGTGTGTGTGTGTTTGTGTGTGTGTGTGTGTGTGTGTATATATATATATATATATATATATACACATATGTGTGTGTGTGTGTGTGTGTGTATATATATATATATATATATATATGCATGTGTGTGTGAGAATTAAGACTTTGCGTGTGGGCGGAGTCTTGCTGCGAGTGCACAGCCAATCAGAACAGCGTGGGCGGAGTCTAACGGCGAGTGCACGGCACCAGAGTAATCTTGACGACACTCGCAAAAAAAATGGATAAGTACATAATCAAACACACAAATATTACACCATTTAAACATTATTCAAATACATAGGCTACTGAGTTACTAAAACAATCTTTGTCAAATAATACACTTGTTTGTTCAGTTTAAACGTTCTTGTTTCCATTTGTTTAATTTCCAGATCTGAAGTGAATTCTCCACTGTTGCTTTTACAGCTCAAAGCTGGAGCACTAAATGATATTCACAGTCACATGACATGCTTTTAACATTAAATAAAGCACATAAACAGTGCCTGAGATTATCATTGCCACACTTTGTTTGTTGTTCCAGCGCGACGTCGCAGAAAAATAGAAACCATTTCTAAAGTAGAGTCGTCGCGTGTCGAGTGTAGTTAGGACACGGTGTAACACTCATGACGTGTCAGTGACTGACCTTGGGAAGCTCCTGTTTGAGCGACTGCAGGACGTAGTACATGGAGCTCTTGCTGTTTTCTCTGGGAGACACACACACCACGGCCTCTCCGTGCACCGCGATGTCACCCGGCTTCACACGCAGCTTCGACGTGCAGATGGAGTAACGCACAGTCTCTGCGTTCACCTGAACAGAACACACTCTGTAAACCTCTGAAGATCATCATCATCATCAGTGAAATAATGAGAGAAATAATGACAATGGCTGAACTAGTCAAGTCACCTTTAATTTAGAGTGTTTCAAAGCAGCTTTACAGTGATAATAGGAAATTAAAGTAAGAGTTTAGGCTTTACAGCAGCTCTAGATTAAAGTTATTGCCAGCTAAAGTTATTTTGATTGATTCACTTCTGTTGCAAAGATCATTAGTTATTAACTTATGGGCCGCTTACACGACAACAATTTTTGAAAAACGCAATCTCTGCGTAAATTAATACATTTTTAGTTGTAAAAATGTTAACTGTGATTTTGTATACGTACATTTCTGAAACGCATAACTCAGACAGTTTCCTCTGATAGCAGATCACTGTAAATTGTAATCTGGACTCGTGCATTTTCTGTAAAGCTGCTTTGAAACGATGTGTATTGTGAAAGGCGCTATACAAATAAATGTGAATTGAATAGCTAAAATTATCAAAGAATAAGAAATCAATGATGCAAACTTCTGCTGTAAAAAGTGTCATTATTCAGATCAGTGTTGATTCAATAACTGTGTAAAGTTGAGTTGGAATGAGTTAAATTCATACAAATCTACAGAAGACAATAGTGCCATCATTGAGGAATAAATACACAAATCCCAAGTTCTTTCGATATGCTAAATAAAGTATTATCTAACATATTATTAACAAAGAATTAGCTTTTATGCTAATTCATTAAATGCAGCAAATATCTCAAAATTGTGACTTTAGCATTTTGTGCACAATTAGCTAGTTGAAAATGAGTGATAACTAACTTAATTTAGTCAAAGGTTGCAACCCTGACACACATTATGTAGTATATTTTAATATTCAGTGACTCAGTGAATCTGACAACTGCATGAACACTACACCTGAGAGAAAAACTGGAAATGCCACTTTAACGACATGCCATTGTGTGGCGCGTAGTCTTTCTTACAAATTGACCTCAACAAATGACTTGTCTGGCCTTAAAAATTCAAAATAGTGAATTTTATGTCGCTTCCGCGTATCCATGTGAATATCAATATGAAGCAGAGACTGATGTGATGCTAACAGGTAGTTCTGATCAAATGTGCCGTTACCTCCAGCCTCAGAAGACGAATCCTCTCGAGCGACAGTTTCACCAGAATAAAGCAATCATCCGGCAGGAAAACCTCCTCGATGTACTCAGAAATCTGACAGAAACAATCAAACTCAGTGATTCAGCTGAAAACAACAACATAATAATAATAATAATAATAATAATAATACACAAACCACCAATATACTGACTCCTCTTGAACACAGTGTGAACGAGCAAAACTACAGATGAAACTCGAAAAATTATACTTAAAAGGTGAAACTAATATATTATATAGACTCATTACATGTAAAGTGAGATATTTCAAGCCTTTATTTGTTATAATTGTGATGATTATGGCTTACAGCTTATGAAAACCTTTTCACAATATTCTAATTTTGAATTTGGGGTTTCAAAATTATGCTATTTAAAATGATTTTCTTAAAAAAAAAAAAGTCTATATCATCATAAATACCATTATCACAAATATTCTTGAAATATCATGATATAATTTTGAGGCTATATTGCCCACCCCTACTGCATTAACAGTTTAGTGTTTCCCCGCTCACATAAATGTTACATTATCTGTTCATAAAATTGGTATCGGTATTAATAATCGAAAAATTTTGACCGATGCCCATCTCTAGTGCAAACAGAAAGCATGAGAAATGTGAATAATAACACAGGCTTCAGTGAGCAGCAGAAGTCAGTGCGCGCACCTCTCCCAGAAGAGTTTTCTCAATGCGACCCTTCACCAGCCGAGCGAAATCTGCATCGTCATCACAGTCCAGGCTGGCAGTTATGATGGGCGTACTGAGACACAGAGAGACTCGTTAGCGCACACACACACACACACACACACACACTGAGACACAAAGAGACTCGTGAGGAAGAATAACTAGTGTCACTGCAACCATTAATCATCTCTGAACAGCCATACACACACACACACACGGTATTTTCCAGAGTTTAGAAATGTTTCATGTCGCTTTTTTGCTAAGGTTATTTCATGATTTTTCTCTGACAGGTCTGTGATATTGATTTATGGTTTATCATCTGTCGTCCCTTTAAAAAAAAATACTGTGGTTGTTTATTAATATCATGGTATATTAGATGGTAATACCACAGCACTAGATTATTCTGAACGATTACCATATTATTGTACTACTATAGTATTTAAGTGGAAATACTCAAAGGTATTATCAAAGAATCTTGAGGTTAAAAAAAATAGGTATAAAATATTTTAGAGATATAGATGAGGAGAAAAGCATAATTATAATGTACAATGTTTATTTATGATTCTAAAAAGAAAAAAAAAGATTCGCTATACAATTTAATAAGGCCTGGAGTTTATAATTATAATTCAAATAATAATCAATATTTTTTATTTATTGTAATAAATTATATATATATATATATATATATATATATATATATATATATATATATATAAATAAAATTATATATCTCTGCTATACCATTTTTATCACTTTTCCAGTCCTGGGGGTTATAAATATTACAATTAAGAATTTATAAATTTGATATATTCTAATAAATTACTAAGAAAGTACTATAATAAAATACTACAAAATGTATTACTTTTATTTTCAGGCCTGGAAAACACTTACATTTATATATCAATATAATTTATAAATATAAACTATGACTTATTTATATATAAATACAATAAATGAATACAATTATATTACTAAATAACATTTATATATCAATATAATTTATAAATATAAACTATGACTTATTTATATATAAATACAATAAATTAATACAATTATATTACTAAATATATTTTAAATACCAAGTAATAATCCATCACTTTTTTATATAATTTTAAAAGTATATATATATTAAAAAAAAAATCATGTTCACTATAAAAAGACCAGGAAAACACATGATATTCCCACATCACATGTGTCCGGGTGTCTGTGGTCACATGATATTCCCTGATGTGTCCGGGTGTCTGTGGTCACCTGATGTTCTTGGACGCATTGATGATCTCCTTGATTCTCGGGACTCCCAGAGTGATGTTCATGGACGCGACTCCAGCGAAGTGAAAGGTCTTGAGGGTCATCTGAGTGCCGGGCTCCCCGATGCTCTGTGCACACAGCGCTCCGACAGCCGAGCCCGGCTCCATCTGCGCCCTGAGCAACACACACACACACACTCAACTTACACTTTCATTTATTTATATAGCACATTTAACACATTTTCTAGGCCGATTCCGATTTCTCATTTTCAATGAGAGCCGGCGGCGAGCTCCGGCGAGGGCGGCGCGTCTGGGACGGCGAGAGCGGCGAGAAGAGTTGAAATCAAGTCAACTTTATGGTAATAAGCTATGACGCGGTTCGGCGGCAACGAGCGGCAACCAATCGTAATGTAGAAGTCCTCCGCCTGAGAGGACACCAGAGAACACAATCCTGTAAACTTTGGTTCCGACCACATTAGTTCCTAAGCAAAATGAAGGAAAAGTTAATTATTTCTGTTGCGGGTTTCCCGTTATTGTACGACGTGTCCCTGTTTACATACAGGGATATTAATAAAAAGAACGACGAATGTAAAAGGTGTCTGAAATGGTTGGTGTTTTGTTACTTTCACATTTAAAAGATTTTAATAGGTTAACTTATACCCTACGTGTGGCCAGTATGCACAAAATAGGATACTGATTTATGTTCAGTTCTTATTTGCTTTGCGGCTCCTTTAAATAAAGTTTTAAAAAAAATCACACATTCTAAAATCTACGTCAGAGCGTCAGAGAATCCCCGAATCTCACGGCGTCGATGGCAGGGCGGCGAGAGCGAATTTTGCCGCTCTCGCCGGCCGCGGTGTGAACGTACAGTGAGACTTAAAAATGTCTATTGTTGGAGCGGAAGACATTAAACCGTTTCTGAGCCATAGAGCCATAATATCAGCTTTATCCTGACAGGGTCAGTCACGGTGAAGATGTTCTGCCCAGATTAAGCTCATTAGATCAGCATCTGCTGAACAGCACGAGCACCGTTAGAGCGAGCGCTCATCAGAAACTGTGGATCGCTGTGTGTGTGTGTGTGTGTGTTACCTCATATATTTGTCTCTGCAGGTTTCCAGAAACTTCTCCAGCTGGGTCGGAGTGATCCTGTCCAACTGGTACAGAACTTTAGGCTGTAATGGATCAGAAAACAGGCCGTCAGACACAAGCGTGAAACCACTCTAACACACACTCGCAAACACACATTCACACTCTCTAACACACACTTTAACACACACACATGCTCTCTCACACACACACACACACTCTCTAACACACACGCTCTCACACACACACGCTCGCACGCTCTCTCACACACACGCGCGCTCTCTCGCGCTCTAACACACACACACTCTCTAACACACACACACACGCACGCTCTCTCACACACGCACGCGCGCGCTCTCTCTCACACTCTAACACACACACACACACGCTCTCACACACACACGCACGCTCTCACATACACGCTTGCCATCACCCACTCTCTCACACACACACACGCTCGCTCTCACACACACACACACGCTCGCTCTCACACACACACACTCACCTCTGTTGTTCCGTTATCATTGATGCCGTACTTGTCGCGTGTCTTTTTGATTCGCTCCGAAGTCATTTTGATGAATTTTCTGATTTCCTACAATTGAAAAGAATTTCAAAGCATTTAGAAAGAAAGAAAAATTACATGAGCAGATGAACCCAGAATGCAATGCAGAGCTCATTAACTGCAGCAAAATCATTCATTTATAAGATTTCAGCTTTGCACAAAAGTATAAAAACAGTATTGGATTAATCACACAGAGTCGGGCAAAAACATCAAATATCTCAATACAAAAAAAATAATAATAATTATAATAAGAGAAAATATAAATTATGTTGAGAGATTTTCATGACAATCAAGAATATACATCTAAATTTAGTCTTTTAATTAATTTGTTTAATTTGTTACTTAATTACTTTTTACTTAATTTTTTTTTTGATATACATTAGATGATTTAGATGTATATTTAGATTTATATTAAATGAAACTTTAATTACAAATGTTGATGTTAATTTATAAAAAAATGCTGCCTTGGCAACAAATGGAAATTAAATAAGTTTAAGTACTAAAAATGTAATTAAATAAATAAAAACTTTAACATAAAAAACTAATTAAAAGTGCAAAACTAATTAAAAGAGCAAAATCACATAATTACTCAAACTAGAAAAATGTATAAACAACAATAGCATATACATAATACTAAAATAACACAGATTTATAATGATGACTTAGAAAATGATTAAACTTCCAAAAAATGTGTTTAATTATCATGAAAATAACAAACCACTGCAAATAAATTCTTAAAACTTTCAGGTGAAATATGAGGCAGTGAGTCGCATTTTGAGGCATAAATCTGCAAATTCACATGAACTGAAACCTGCCAATCTCGAATGGCCCGGCCGGCCGGTTTGAAAGCGTGCATCAGGATTAGTGTGTGTAGATCAGCATCAGCACATTAACACTGGTTACTCCTGCAAGTCATGCTGGACTAAACTCACACCTGACTCATTAACAAACTCAGTTAAACTCACACGTCATGCTGATGCCGTACAATACCTGCAAGTACTTCTCACTGCCAGTGTCTGTCAGAGCCTTTAAATGAAAGACACAGACACTGAGCAGAACCGCTTCAGTCATCGGTTTCATTTAAGCGGCTGAATGCATGCAGGAGAAACAAGGACTACATAAAATAAACTAATAAAATAACGTGGTGCTCGGGCACGAGACATGAAGGCATCTGATTGGTTCTTTACATTCGCACCGAATGGCAGTGATTGGTCAGTTTTTACTGTCCTACAGCTGCTACAGAGGTCAGATTTTTTTCATTCCTTTTTCTGAACACAATGTATTGACTACTATCAGAATGGAAGGACCATTTCACCCAGTATTAAAAAAAAAAATTCTGAACAGGATTACCTAACCTAGCTTTAAGTAGTTTGTATTTTTCTTACTTAAGGCGAGACTCTACAGGTGAATAGGGTAAGATTTTTAACTAGCAGATATCACCATGAAACATTCCCAGTTGATTAACTACATTAAGATGAGAAAAAAAATGTATTACAAGTTTTCTGTAATTTAATGTTTAAATATGCAAATTAGGCAATATCTAAGTAAATATGCGCTAATTTGCATACATTTTTAAAAAAACGAAATCTGAGTATTGGGTAAAGCCAGGTTAAAAATGTTTTTTTCATTATGTTCACATATTAGATGGGAATTTTTTTTTTGGATATCTACTTTTGTTATCCTGTAGATCAGAATATACTGTCAATAGCCTTAAAAAAAAAAGATTTTCGCCATGGGAAAATATGGAAAAGGTCTACTTTTTTTTGTGTTCTACTGAAGAAATCAACTTCATACGAAATTCAGAGTCTGTATACAAAAGTGCAGCGTCTCACCTCCAGAAACGTGTCTCTACAGCACAGAAAGTCTTTTCTCTTCATGATGGAGTCGGTGGTCAAAACCAGCTCGTTCCTGCTCAGCGCCGGCTCGCCTGGACAGCCGAACACCGCCTGAGAAAACAAACCTGAGCATCAGCGTTCAGGAGGAACACGCTCGGACGCAGTGCTCAGAGGAGCAAGAGAGAGAAGATGATGTGTGAAGTGCTCTCCAGCGCTCCCGCATCCCAGCATCCTCGAGCACCGCTTCAATCGATTCGACTCCACAGAGAGCAGTGGTCAGAATGTGAATGGAGATGAAAACAGGATTGTACGAAACTGATGGCAGACCACAACTCTAGCATTTCATAAATGTCAGCTCAGTTTTGAGAAGGGACACCACAATCCCAGAATGCACTCTGATTGCTCATACACGAGCAGAACCGTATCAAACAGGACAAACTGGACTTCAGTTCCTCTGAAGGAAATTATGTGGTGAAAAGGGATTGATGCCATATAATTTGTACAGTAAAATGTACTAAAGTAGTAGAAATAATAATTTATATACGAGTAAGAAAGAGATCAAGTGATGTTATCCATGGTGTAATTTATATAGTAAACCTCTGTTGTGCAGAAGTTTTTTTTTTATTTAAACACGTTAATACAATCATTAATACTGGCATTTATTTTTATATAAAAATGCAATTTTTTGCAAAGGGATTGTTATATTTTCACTGTAAAAGATTGATTATATTCTTAAAATTGTGTGAATTTGATTAGCAAAATGTTTGATGATTGTATTACATCATAAAACAGAAAAAAGCAAAACAGAATTTAAGAAAAATAAAACATATCATATAAGACCCAATTATCATTAACATTTATAAATGCATTAAATTGTTATAGTTTTATGAATTCAATTGATAAGGCGACCATTAAAACGTAATCCAGACAAATAAATAAAAATGGATTTTATAAGGAATATCTGAAACAAAAAAAAACAGAACCGCATCAAGTTTATGACATGACGGGCTAATTTAAATATGCAAATTACATTTAGATTTTCAGTGAACAACTACTTAAATGTGTTCTGTTCCTCATACAATTTAAATTCTGAGGTAATATTGTATAAACCATTTTAATAAACAAGTTAATGTTTATCATGCACGTTTCACCGGACCTAACGGGTTTCTTTGAGAATAATCTTTGACGTACTCTGATGTTGTCGAGGACTCTTTTGAACTCCAGCGGCTCATCTTTCCCCTCCATGTCCGCGGGATCGAGTCCGTCTCCGCCGTAGATGAACTGAATGATGTCACCGGTGGAGCTGCGCACCGTCAGATCGTACTGAGAGCACAAGTCCTCCAGAGACTTCACCAGACGCCTCTGTACCACACACACACACACACGAAAATGCAGAATTATAAAAAGTCAGTTTTGCAATGACATAAGGGCAATTAAATGACAGAATACATTTTCAATATTTGAATTTAAGCTGGAATACTGATAGTTTAAGTGCATAAATGAATCCATAACTTATTAATTGCATCATTATCCACCTTATTATGCAACACGGATGTTGATTTATGTGAATGTGCAAGAGTTGTGATTCATTAGACGCTATAGGTAAATGGTAAACAGTTTGCTCTACAAACCAGTGTTTATAATTACGACAATACATTAAAGTCCCCCCGTAGTCAAACATTTCATCCCTTAAAACTCATCTTTGATCACCAAAATGACATATTTAAATGTTTTTCCTTGAAAAAAATTCTTCATGCCTTAAAATATCTTGAATGTAACTCGACACCCTTGCCTCATTTAGCATACAAGGTTCTATGAATATGCAAAAGAGCCCTGCCTCCACTCACTCAGCTCAGAGATCCACTGGTTGACGATCACACGTTGATCTGAAATCGTAAAAATGAACGGTGGCGGGTGACGCTGTCAAAATCACCAGACAATTTGGCGTGTTACTTATGATGTTTAATCACTTTGCTGGGGAAGTTTGTATAAGCCAAATCTGCGCAGATTTAGTGCAAATACTCTAAGTAGTGTAACAGCGCAGCGCTTCTGGGTTGTACGTCAGAACGTAGGCTCCCTATTGGCCAGCATCACACACATAACACACATGACCAGCGTCGGCCAATAGTGAGCCTCCGTTCTGACGTACAACCCAGAAGCGCTGCACTACATGAACTCACTCAGAAGAACATCAAGAGTTCAATAAAGTTGTTATTTTTGTGTTTTTTTGCACACAAAAAGTATTCTCGTCGCTTGATAAACTTAAGGTTAAGCCGCTGTAGTCACTCGGACTATTGTAAACATTGGGTAACTAACTTTCTGGGCCGGCAAGTTTAAATTATAACAGAAGCCTATGGAGGAGTGAGACCGCTCTCAGATTTAATCACTAATATCTTCATTTGTGTTCTGAAGATTAAGGAAAGTCTGACGGGGAACAACATGAAGGAGAGTCATTACTGACAGAGTTTAAATTTTTGGGTGAACTAACCCTTTAAAGCGTATTAAAAACACCACTTACACATATAAACAACATTAAAAGCTTGATTTTCACCACAGGGGGACTTTAATGTGGATCCAGGAGGCAAACGGACACGTTTCATCTGCTGTCGTACCTGCATGTATCCCGTCTCTGCTGTTTTCACAGCGGTGTCGACCAGACCTTCTCTGCCAGCCATCGTGTGGAAGAAGAACTCCGTGGGCGTCAGACCAGAATAAAAGCTGTCGGCCACAAAGCCCTTCGCAGCAGGGAGCTGAAACATTACAGAATCACACAAACATGTTGCTTTTATTCCACGCAGCCTCTGGTCTTCTCTAACCTCTGATCACTTTTTAACAAACAGAATCATAAAGCATGATGAAATATTCATTGGTGCACCGTGTGATTTTACGACGGTGATGAAAATATTCAGTTTTTGGACAAAAAGTTGCATAAACTTTGGAATTAATCATGCAAAGATTGCTAGAAGTCAATTAAATGCATGCATTATTTCTGACACTTCAAAATAGGGAGAAACTCATTGTTAAAGTTATTAAATAAAGTTTAAACTGCTTCTATAATCTCTCCTGTGCAACACAACGATTGGCTTTTTAAAATTAAAAATCAAATAAATTCAAGCACTTTTAAGGATCTGTATCTATGTACAGGTCAAACTAGAAAAAATTAATGCAAAAGTTCATTTATTTCAGTAATTCAACTTAAGAGGTGAAACTAATATATTATATAGACTCATTACATGCAAAGTGAGATATTTCAAGCCTTTATTTGTTATAATTGTGATAATTATGGCTTAGAGCTTATGAAAACCCCAAATTCAAAATTAGAATATTGTGAAAAGGTTTTTCATAAGCTGTAAGCCATAATCATCACAATTATAACAAATAAAGGCTTGAAATATCTCACTTTGCATGTAATGAGTCTATATAATATATTAGTGTCACCTTTTAAGTTGAATTACTGAAATAAATGAACTTTTGCACCATATTCTCATTTTCCGGGTTTCACCTGTAATGTTTATTTTCAAAAACTTTCCCGGGCCTTGAATTATTTTCTTCAGATTCACAAACTTTCAAGGACCCGTGTGAACCCTGTTGCTAGAAGTAAATTAAATACATGCATTATTTCTGACTCTTCAACATAGGGAAAAACTAATCAAAGTTATTTACTGTCTCCTGTGCAACACAACGATAGGCTTTTTTTAATTACAAAAAGCATTTATTTGAAATCATCCCAGCGGACACCGGACAAAAGTTGCTGTAATTGAAGAATCACTCATGCATACTGAGAGAAAGGGATAAACACTGAAGCTGAAGACTCGAGGTCCTTCTTACTTTGGAGTGCTTTTCGAAGTGAGGCAGCGAGCGGTTCTCGAACCCGTCAGGAACACGAGAGCCGCTGATGGCCTGCTGCCCGACGCAAGCGATCATCTGTGAGATGTTAATGAAGGAACCTGGAGACGCAGACGGTATTATTCCAGAGACATTTGTGACTCGCATGGATCAAACATAGGGTTCGTACAGATACTGTAAAATCTAATTCCAGGACATTTCAAGCACTACTTCAATCAGAAATCTCACTTATCAAACAATATCTATATTTATCTTTCAAATTCTAAAAAGGGTAAATAGATAAACAAACTAATAAAACAAAATGGGACAAATAAAGTGCAACACAAGCAATGATTGTGGTAACTTTAACCATTGAAAGGATACTATGACAAAGTTTATTCAAACTGATTTTCCCATGAATATATAATTGACCTGAAAAATGAAAGATGCATCATATACTTGGATATTTATGTGCAATATCACACTGATAGCCATGCGAAAATGCTCTATATCTATATCAGACCGGCTGCAGCTTTCATTCTGTGTGTAAAGATTGTTTTATCTATAATATGAAAAACTATTTTCACATATATTGTCTTTCAATAATTCAATTACCTTTTCATAATTATGGCTGTTTTCAAGGACTTAAATTTCAAATTCAAATGTCAAAAGTCAAATTTAATACTTCAAGCACCTTCAAGTACAAACCCAGTAAATAGGATTATATATATATATAGATATATGATACATATAAATATATATAGATATATCTCCAGTAGGGAGGTTTGATGGCACCTTTAAAATAAACCAATAAAACAAAATGATAGAAATAAAGTGAAGCGGATGCAATGACTGCGGTAACTTTAACCATTGAAAGGACATTATGACAAAGATATGGATTTCTTTTTTCAAACTGATTCCCCCCCCCCATGAATATATAGCTGACTTGAAAAATGTACTTGGATATTTATGAGCAATACCCAACTCATAGCCATGTGAAATGTCTCTATAGCTATATCAGACCGGCTGCAGCTTCATTTTGTGGGAAAAGATTGTTTTATCGATAAAATCAAACACTAATTTCACATATATTGTAATTTCAATAATTCCATTTTCAAGGGTTTTCCAGGACTTAAATGTCAAAAAGTACATTTTAAGTACTTAAGCACCTTGTACGAACGCTGTAAATATGATATATATTTGTATATAGCTCCAGTAGGGAGGTTTTGCTGGTACCTTTGGATCCACACAGGGCCATGACCAGCGGACTGTTGCTTTTGTCCAGTTCCCTCAAACACGCACTGCCAGCGTGATCTCTGATGACTGACAGCTCCTTCAGGATCAACGCCTGCACACACACACACACACACACACACACGTCACAGAGGTAATCAGATCTAATGAGTGAGTGTGTGTGTGTGTGACTCATTCTCTCGCTCACCTCGAGCGTTTCCTCCGCGGTGCAGCCCGGCTGCTGCTGTAACCGGCCCGTCTTCAGGGCTTCGATATATTCGTCACATTTCTTATATCCGGCGTCCAGCAGCTCCTGCTTAGCCGTCAGGAGTCCCTGTCCGGGCGTCACGTCCCCGATCCCGATGGAGAAGCCTCGATTCGCTTCAATACAGGAGTCATGAAAACATCACATACATCATGACTTTAACCAGGTATGTGCACACACACACACATACAGACTGTGTCACACACACACACTGAAGACTCACACAGGTAAACGGGAGCCAGACGGGCCAGGCGTGACATGGCATCCGCCGCCTCCTCTTGACCCCAGTCTCGCAACAAGATGTAGAAGATGTTGTTCTTGGATCCGGATCCCAGAGTTCCTTTATCCAGACTGCCACACATCAGCTCACTGTTCTGGATCACCACAACTGCACACACACACACATCAGCTCACTGTTCTGGATCACCACAACTGCACACACACACACACACATCAGCTCACTGTTCTGGATCACCACAACTGCACACACACACACACACACATCAGCTCACTGTTCTGGATCACCACAACTGCACACACACACACATCAGCTCACTGTTCTGGATCACCACAACTGCACACACACACACACACATCAGCTCACTGTTCTGGATCACCACAACTGCACACACACACACACACATCAGCTCACTGTTCTGGATCACCACAACTGCGCACACACACACACCAGCTCACTGTTCTGGATCACCACAACTGCACACACACACACACACACACACACACACACACATCAGCTCACTGTTCTGGATCACAACAACTGCACACACACACACACACACATCAGCTCACTGTTCTGGATCACCACAACTGCACACACACACACACATCAGCTCACTGTTCTGGATCACCACAACTGCACACACACACACACACACACACACACACACACACACATCAGCTCACTGTTCTGGATCACAACAACTGCACACACACACACACACACACACACATCAGCTCACTGTTCTGGATCACCACAACTGCACACACACACACACACATCAGCTCACTGTTCTGGATCACCACAACTGCACACACACACACACACACACACACACACACACACATCAGCTCACTGTTCTGGATCACAACAACTGCACACACACACACACACACACACACATCAGCTCACTGTTCTGGATCACCACAACTGCCTAGGGATGCACCGATCCGATACTCAGTATCGGTATCGGCTCCGATACCTCCATTTTGGCCGGATCGGATATCGATCAGACGAGGCCGATCCAAATCCGATATTGTGCGTATTACTATTCTGTCATTGTTGAGCCCCACAAAAGGCACAAATGCGTTATAAAGCACTATAAAGTTTTCATGCTCTATATTATACGTGTTCAGAATCCATTCTATAGTCTAATATGAGGTAGAAATTAATATTTAAGTCGTTAAATTCAAGTTCACGTAAACCCACCGCAGCGGCTGTCAGTCATTCTCCATTCAGCATCACACAGCGCGTCGCGTTCGGTTACGACAGTCAACAGCATTAAACTCTCAACAAGATGTTTCAAAGTTAAATTTATTATACTTGATCTGTAGATAAAGGTATGGTTTCGCATAAAATTACTTTATCTTGCTGGACTGTATTGGTGTACTGTAACGTTAATTGTTAGCCTACTTTCTACCGGTTGTCTCTCACAACACCGGAGTAGAGCACTATGATTGATTCACGCGCACAGTAACTGACATTTAAAAACTGTTAAAAGAAAATAATAAATAAACTATTGCTTAGATAGATACTGTATAATACACTACGCATCAATATGTCTTTCCTTCGTGCTTTGAACTCTTCAATGCGGACTCGACGCGCTGCGCGCTGTGACTCATGTTGCTTCAAGCGCATCATTCTGCGCTCGCGATGCGCATAAGCGCTGTGTGCCGCACTGTACTGGAGCCTTTCATATTATAATACTTTTGCGCAATGACATATTATTAATAGCCTTTCTTGTTCTGTCCTACTACTATCTATCATATGTTGCTGCCTCATTAAACAGCTGTGCTATAAGTAAATAAAAACATCTTGATTTTATAGTAGGCTATATAGCCTAGGCCACATTTAAAAAAAAAAAACTTTTTGATCTTGTTAATGTTATTCATGAATGTATTTTACAACAATACAAAGAGCAATGTGTAACGTTTTACCAGATTTAGAATTAGTACTAAACTTATTGTCTTTGTTCCCCACTAAATAATGTTTTTTTTTTAACTAAATGCTCAGATTTTATAAAATTGATACATTTTAGTGCTGAATTATCCACTAATCTAGTTTATAATAGCATTTTTGTCATAGATTATGATCATATATTTTTCTGATTTGTTTTTTTTTTATAATGAAGTTGTCTGTTGTATTAAGTAGGTTGTGTTTAACACACAAAATAGTGATTATAAGTTCAATACACAGGGTTATAGAAATTCTACTTGATTTAAAAAAAAAAACTGCCCTGGTATCGGATCGGTATCGGTATCGGTCGATACTCAGAATTTTTGGATCGGATCGGATCGGTTCTGAAAAAACTGGTATCGGTGCATCCCTAACACACACACACATCAGCTCACTGTTCTGGATCACCACAACTGCGCACACACACACACCAGCTCACTGTTCTGGATCACCACAACTGCACACACACACACACACACACACACACACACACATCAGCTCACTGTTCTGGATCACAACAACTGCACACACACACACACACACACACATCAGCTCACTGTTCTGGATCACCACAACTGCACACACACACACACATCAGCTCACTGTTCTGGATCACCACAACTGCACACACACACACACACACACACACACACACACACACACACATCAGCTCACTGTTCTGGATCACAACAACTGCACACACACACACACACACACACACACATCAGCTCACTGTTCTGGATCACCACAACTGCACACACACACACACACACACACATCAGCTCACTGTTCTGGATCACCACAACTGCACACACACACACACACACACACATCAGCTCACTGTTCTGGATCACCACAACTGCACACACACACACACACACACACATCAGCTCACTGTTCTGGATCACCACAACTGCACACACACACACACATATCAGCTCACTGTTCTGGATCACCACAACTGCACACACACACATCAGCTCACTGTTCTGGATCACCACAACTGCACACACACACACACACATCAGCTCACTGTTCTGGATCACCACAACTGCGCACACACACACATCAGCTCACTGTTCTGGATCACCACAACTGCGCACACACACACACACATCAGCTCACTGTTCTGGATCACCACAACTGCGCACACACACACATCAGCTCACTGTTCTGGATCACCACAACTGCGCACACACACACACACACACACACACACACATCAGCTCACTGTTCTGGATCACCACAACTGCGCACACACACACACACACACACACACACACACACACACACACATCAGCTCACTGTTCTGGATCACCACAACTGCGCACACACACACATCAGCTCACTGTTCTGGATCACCACAACTGCGCACACACACACATCAGCTCACTGTTCTGGATCACCACAACTGCGCACACACACACACACACACACACACACACATCAGCTCACTGTTCTGGATCACCACAACTGCGCACACACACACACACACACACACACACACACACACACACACACACACACACACACACACACACATCAGCTCACTGTTCTGGATCACCACAACTGCGCACACACACACATCAGCTCACTGTTCTGGATCACCACAACTGCGCACACACACACACACACACACACACACACATCAGCTCACTGTTCTGGATCACCACAACTGCGCACACACACACACACACACACACACACACACACACACACATCAGCTCACTGTTCTGGATCACCACAACTGCGCACACACACACATCAGCTCACTGTTCTGGATCACCACAACTGCGCACACACACACACACACACACACACATACATCAGCTCACTGTTCTGGATCACCACAACTGCGCACACACACACACACACACACACATCAGCTCACTGTTCTGGATCACCACAACTGCGCACGCACACACACACACACACACACACATCAGCTCACTGTTCTGGATCACCACAACTGCGCACACACATACATCAGCTCACTGTTCTGGATCACCACAACTGCACACACACACACACACACACACACACCAGCTCACTGTTCTGGATCACCACAACTGCACACACACGGGTTACATCTGAAGTACCCTCATAAGAGGTTCTCAGCAAATATAGTGCCCTATGAAACCAATTCCTTTTCTAACATGGAGTGTGTGTGTTTGAAGTGCTGCGGGTCACTCACAGGAGTCGTTGGAACACAGATCCTCCCCTTTCCCGCAGTACTGCTTGCCTTTGGTGCGCAGGTTGGCCTTCACCGGACAGCTCTTACTGGGCTTGAGTATCAGACTGAAGACCTGCTTCCCCGTCCACAGCCTGATCGGCTGAAACACACACACACACACACACGTCACAGTGA
This sequence comes from Phoxinus dragarum, assembly GCA_033366665.1. Lineage (NCBI taxonomy): Eukaryota > Metazoa > Chordata > Actinopteri > Cypriniformes > Leuciscidae > Phoxinus > Phoxinus dragarum. The sequence continues at coordinate 44,544 of JARPMJ010005005.1, forward strand.
CGCTCACACGCCAACTTCATCACACTTTCAAATAACTAGTGCACAAACTCATAAAATATTAAGTGCATAAACTTGAAGACATGTTTCTCATTTACCTTAAAAGTAAATATTGCAATACACACACACACTCTTGCACGCACGCACACACACACTTTTATTTCATAGTTATTTTTAAGGTTTGATATCTATAAGGTTCATATTGCACATAATTAATGGGGAGGAAAGTGAATCGAGTTGAAAAGCTTGATGCATTTGATACTAAAAAGAAAATATTAGGGTTAAAGAAAGTTAGAAAAAGTGAGATTGTTTATTTGTCTTTCCACCATACTGTAGAAAGGGTCCAAACGATGTTACTTCCTGTTTTGTAATATGGATATCAAAACTAATCTAATAATAAAACAGATCAAATAACCGCCCCACAAAGACAAAAGCAATTTTGTAAAATGTACAGTGTTCATGAGGAGAGAATTTCAATTTCATAATTTTCCCCACAGAGCATCGATCGAACCCTCACGCCAGACCTTGAGGATCGCAGGATGAGGGAGGGAGATCTTGACTTTCTCGTCTTTTCCCACCAGGATGGAGGCGATGATCTGACAGGCTTTGGTTCGGTCGAAGAAAGTGTCTTTGAGCGTGAGCAGGTAAGCACCTGTCACATGATACAGAAAAACACATGAACATTAGCGGTGCTCGATTTATAATGTGTTGCAGTTCCACTGTTGGACACTGGGTGGAGTGTGGCTTTAATGGGTATATATTTAGCCAGAGAGCAAGTGAAGTCAGGAGTAACTAGGGAAGCAAACAATTTTTGGCTGCGTTTAGCGTTTACACTTGGCATTGACATGTATCCGGATGTTGTCCACACACACACACACACACTGAAAAGACGAGTGTAAACACGCTTCTGATGGGATCCGATCAGCGTGTCCAGGTGCGGAGGGAGTCGAGGACGCATTGTGATCGGATCTCAGTGTAATGTAAACGCAATCCAGCCATCGTGTCTGCATACACAGGTGGACGTCACACACACACACACACACGATGTGGACAGGGGACGGTTTCACAAAGATAGACTGACTATGGCTTAGATATAGTGGATAGTCAGACTTCAGATAGACGTCCAAATCAGACCGTTGCACAAAGCACTTAAGACTACTTTAAGTAGGACTACACTGCAATGCATTCTAGGACAAATAAGACACTTTTCAAAACAAAAGACATGGCGGATCGAGTAAGCGCATTCAGTGCAGTTTACCTCAGCGGAAAATATGTGTTTGTTGGAGGAGTTATAACAGTTACAAGGACATTTTACTTGGGAAATTTAGCGGAGAATATGGTAAAAAGAAACATTTTCCCTTTTCTTTTGGCCGTTTGTGATGTAACTGATTGCTACTGCTGGTTGCCAAGGTAACAAAGTCTTAGACCCAAGTTAGCCTGGGGGTAAGGCGTCTAATTTTTTGGGTCTAAATTAAGTCTATTTTTGTAAAACAGTCCAACTTGCATTAGACTAGTCTATGAGCAAATTTTAGACTTGTCTAACACTATAGACAAGCTTTGTGAAACCGGCTCCAGGTGTAAACGCACCGTGTCCTGATCAGGAGGAAAACGCACCTGTCAGGAAGTCCTGAATGGCTGCGATCAGCGGCTCACCGTTTCTGGGAGTGACCAGATTGGCCTTCGTCTGTGTGAGGAACACAGAACCAGGATTTATTTCATTAGCAGATCAGGTATCACATGTATTGCACATTGTTAGTTCATGTTAGTTAATACAGTAACTATTGAACCTTATTGTAAAGTGTTGTCAGTGTTTCTCACCCCCATGAGGACGAGAGCTTCAGCTTTGGCTTCTTCTGTCTGCGGGAGGTGGAGGTTCATCTCGTCTCCGTCAAAGTCAGCGTTGTACGGCGTGCACACACACTCGTTGAAGCGAAACGTCCGATGAGGTTTCACACGCGCCTGAACAGAACAGGAGAATTCACACCGATTCATTTCATTTCATTTCATTTCACATTCATTTGATTTAGATTTTTAAGCCCCTGAATCAAAATCAATTTGTGCATATATACATATGTGTGTGTGTGACCCTGGACCACAAAACCAGTCAGATGGGTCAATTTTATGAAATTTAGATTTATATATAATCTGAAAACTGAATAAATAAGCTTTCCATTGATGTGTGGTGTGTTAGGATAGGACAATATTTGGGTTGAGACACAACTATTGAAAATCTGGAATCTGATGCAAAAAAAATTAAACATTGAGAAAATCTCCTTTAAAGTTGTGCATTTATGTTCACGATTGTGCTGCATTCACTCACAAAAATACATGTTTTATATATTTACGGTAGGACATTTACTAAATATCTTCATGGAACATGATCTTTACTTAATATCCTAATGATTTTTGGAATAAAAGACAATAATTTTAACCCATTTAACCCAAAATAATTGTAATTTCTTTAGACTGAAGAAAGAAAGAAATGAACATCTTGGATGACGTGGGGGGTGGAGTGAATTATCAGGAAAAAACTGATCCTTTAAACAAAGTAAACGGTACGTAAATAAGTATTAGCCGTGTAGTTGATGCCAATTTAACTAGCGGAGCAGAAAATACATAATCATGTTTTGCTTCGTCACTTCAAAGTCGCGTTGGATTTCCTCCTTAGCGTAAAGGATGAGAAGTGGGCCTGGACTTCGGCATAGACTAAAATATTGATTTTGGAATTTAAAGGGGGGATGAACTGAGAAATCTAATTTTCCTTGAGCTTTTAACATAAGAGGTCATCATACTATAAGAATATCCTGTAAGTTTCAGAACTGAATACTTCCTTGTAGGGCTGGGCGATATGGCCAAAAATAAATATCACGATATTTTTTTTTATATCAGTCGATATCGATAATTATCGATAAATGTCAAATCTTTATTTATTTCAAGTTTAAAGACAGATTTTACTCCTAAGTGAAAGCTGTAGAAACCAGAGCATTGTGTTTTTAAACTACTCTTTATTGTCAGAACATATCATGACAAACACTTGCCAAACAGGGGAACATTCACAAATCCGAGGTAGAACATTCCAACATTTGACATTTTTCCTTAACAAAATAAATATCTTTATTTCAGTAGTATTAGCTTGAGTTAGGATGCAGATTTACTTTATACAATTTATGTTCATTAACAAAAACAGTAACATCTGTTAAAAAAAAGTAACAACATTATTTTTATTTGGTTAAAATGTAATATTCTTTAGTTTTATTAAAATTAACCATTGGTCATCCAGCATCATGCATTTAGATCATGATAACCACAGATAAAAATGTAACTTTATGGTATTTATGAAAACCAGTAGCCTAAATACATTATTAAAAACTGTAATTATATTCCATTAGTCCTTTAATACATTGTCTACATTAATAATATTATACAATTCAATATATATATATTATATATATATATATATATATATATATATATATATATATCCCACGCACATTTCATGATGCAGTTAATATTACTAGGCTAACGTTACAGTAAATCCGTGGCAAATGATGGGAATGTGTCGACGGAGAAGCTTCTGACTGTATCGTTGCTCACAGTGCTGTTCGTCAGCGCCGCTTAATCTGCCTTTAAACTGGTTTAAATCACTGAGACATTTGTGTTCCTCGCTGAATTCAAGCGCTTCTCACTGGATCTCGTGTCCGAGACCCGATCAGAGTAAACGCGTCTGCTCTAGTGAACTCGCGCTGCGCTGCCGTTTGGACTTTGAGCCGAGCGGGAATAAACGGTCCGTGTGGCGCGCGGTTCAAATGAGATTCGTTCCGCTTTTGGCGCAAAAACATTATCGAACATTTATCGAACTCTTGATATCGTTTTATCGAGAAAAAATTATATTGCGGATAATTATCGTTATCGTTTTATCGCCCAGCCCTACTTCCTTGTTAGTCCAATCAAAGCTGTTATTGACAGCAGGCCCAGCGAACGACTGGCTTTTCAAAGTGGGGATCAATGACGTCACAGGGTCTCAAACCCCGCCTCCACAGAAGATCGACGCCCACTTCAACACTGCCTGTTTAGCCCCGCCCACCGACTCGCGCATTACATTAAACTCATTATAATATGCAAAACTGTCATCCAATCATAGCAGTGGGCGTTTACTTCCAAGTCTTCAATGCGACACGCCCATAAAAACTAGCGTTTCAGGAGCTAGCTCAAAACCAGGGCAGAAAATAGCCGATTACTGATTCATTTTGATGTTTTTGAATGTAAAAAACCAAGCGAACGTCATAAGTTGACCTCAGACAACAATATAAAAAAATTAAAAAGCCAGTTCATGACCCCTTTAAGAATGGATATCAGTTCATCAAAATGAAGATCTATTAAATCGGATTCATCGATACTCTCACTTTCTTCGTGTCATTTGTAAAATGTTGATTTGCGTCCACATAAACGCCCCTCGCAGAGTTACAGTGCAAGAAATGAGGAATAATAACTCACGATATGAGCCATGATGCTGAGTTTATGCAGAGAAGGCTGCCGGTTAAACAGCACGATGTCGCCATCGATCATGTGTCTCTCGACCACGTCCCCGTACTTCAGCTCTTGAGCCATCTTCTCTCGATTACCGTACTTCAAAAACCTGAAGCAAACGCATTCAGAAGATGAAGGAATAGCGCATGGAAGAATGAAAGACCTCATGTCGTAACAAACTTCTATGACTTTTTTTCTCTGTAGAAGTTTTGAAGAATGTATGAACGATGAAAGTGGATGGTGTACAAGTCAAACTCGAAAAATGTTTATATTGTGCAAAAGTTTAATTTACTTCAGTAATTCAACTTAAAAGCTGAAACTAATCACATCTCATTACATGCAAAGTGAGATATTTCAACCCTTTATTAGTTATAATTTTGATAATTATGGCTTATAGTTTATGAAAACCCCAAATTCAAAATTAGAATATTGTGAAAAGGTTTTCATAAGCTGTAAGCCATAATCATCAAAATTATAACAAATAAAGGCTTGAAATATCTCACTTTGAATGTAATGAGTCTATATAATATTTAGTTTCACCTTTTATGTTGAATTACTGAAACTTTTGCACAATATTCTAATTTTTCCAGTTTCACCTGTAAATGATGACAGAACATTAATTTTTGGATGATTTTTGAGCAGAGAGAAAGGGTGAGGATAGAGAAGTGTATATTGACCTCTTCATCTGCATGTGTCTCTGTTGAATGAAATTTGCTCCTGGGTGAACTTCAGGACCGCTACGCACCAGCTTCCTCAACATCTCAATGTTGGCTTTATTCACCTAAAAGAAAACACACAATAAAGACTTTGCATTCCACATTTTATACTTGAACCAATTGGTCACGAAATGACAACTACTGACCCATCCATCATCATGCAATAGATTTTGACTGCTTAAATTTTGTTTAAGCAGGGTTTTTTTTTTGGAGTGTATGAACCAGAATACATATGACATGCAAGCTATCAATATAAGGAACATTCTTCCATGTTTTTATTTTAACAGGACACCTTTGTTTTCCAAAAAGTCCCCCTGTGGTGAAAATCCAGCTTTTAATGTTGTTTATGTGTCTATGTGGTGTTTTAAATCTACTTTAAGACAAACCATGTGTAAATTCATAAGTCGACAGCATTGCTGAGTGTTTTCTGCTTAAAACTGCAGTGAACCAAAGACAGTCTCAAAAAAAACGGTTTGAAATCGCTGGTGTTTCTGACGTCACACACTACCTTGTAACCAATCAGATCAACGTGTGATCGTCCACCAGTGGATCTCTGAGTGAGTGAGTGAGTGGAGGCGGGGCTTGTTTGCATATTCATAGAACCGAGCATACTAAATGAGGCAAGGGTGTCAAGTTACATTCAATATATTTTAAGGAAAAAAACTTTTAAATATGTAATTTTGGTGATTAAAGATGAGATTTAAGGGATACAATTATTGACTTTAAATTTTTTTTTTTTAATTAAAACTTTTTATTTAAACTGTTTAATGCCTTAATTTTATGATCACATTATCACCATTTTTGATAATAAATTTGTATTAAATCATAAATCCAGAAAATTTTGGAAATATAAAACATTTACTAGTGCCACATTATTGTAGATAAATAATAATACATTTAATTGAATAAAATTAATTAATCAAATAATTTATTTAAACCAATAATTAAATCCAGAAAAATGTCAAACAAAACCGATCCTATAAAAAAATCCTATATAGTTAACGATTTCACCAACTAATTGACTAGTAAAACCGAGTAGTTGTGAACGCCTTATGACCCGCAGCAGAAACCGCTCTGACCTTCTCCGGGTAGGTGAGGATTTTGGCGACGTGAATCGGGACAGCGACCTCATCAATCCTCAGGTTTGGGTCGGGAGAGATGACCGTTCTGCCGGAGAAATCCACTCTCTTTCCGGACAGGTTACCACGAAACCGCCCTGGAAATATAGAAAACCAGATGTGACAGCGATGCTGGAGGCGTCTAATGTCAAAGCAGCACTGCCTACAACAGAAGACTGATGCCTTGTCCAAATACACACACGCGGTCTTGGCCACTTAAGAGCGCAAGACTGTCCCATGTCTTAAAAATGCCAAAGTGCAGTTCCCTTAAAGGGTTAGTTCACCCAAAAATGAAAACTTTTTCCAAAGATGAAGGAAAGTCTTACGGGGAACAACATGAGGGAGAGTAATTACTGACTGAGTTTACATTATTGGGTGAACAAACCCTTTAAAGCACACTAAACCCACACTATCTCCAATACCGTGGCTAAGTGTATCCCATCATGCACTAGTATGTCCGCCATGCAAATCTGCCAAATGCATAAATGTAATGTTCTGGAATTCATGTGTTCAAGAAAACATTCCACTGTAATTTAAATGAATGAATTAGGTACATATAATTTGGTAGTAAAAACAAAGTGTTGCACATTTTATTGGTGCAAATATGAGTATGGTGTGTGTAGGCCTATTTTGTAGGCCTATAACTGGTTTTATCACTTAATTAGAAGCAGCACAAATTTAAAACAGTGTTTTCTATTAGTTACATAGCGACTTCTGAACAGTTACCGTATTTTCCGGACTATAAGTCACACTTTTTCTCATAGTTCGGCTGGTCCTGCGACTTATAGTCAGGTGCGACTTGTATATCAAAATGAATTCATACTGACTGAGATGAACCAAGAGAAAACATTACCATCTACAGCCGCGAGAGGGCGCTCTAGTTAGAGGAGTTGTTCAGAAGCGACACCGAGGAAGAACTCAATGGATTCAGTGTTGTGGAGTGAGATCGGGAGCTTGGTGAACTTGCTGACCGCTAACTTGTTGGACTCGCTGGCTAATGTTAGTTTAGCCTATTCAGCCTCCCAAGTATATGTTCTTTATGCTAATGTGTAGCTGAATAACTGTTAATGTGTTACGCTAACACACCGGACACCTTCAGCTGTTGTTCTGTGTGCTGTTGTGGAGCAAACTTGCCTTTCCAGATTAAATGTCTGTTCTTGGTCTTGGATTTTGTGAAATAAATTTCTAAATAAATGCGACTTATAGTCCAGTGCGACTTATACATGTTTTTTCCCTCATCATGGCGCATTTTTGACTGACTCCGAAGCGACTTATAGTCCGGAAATTACGGTAGTTCTGTTTAAAAGCTCTGTAAAGACTTGCATTTTAAACAGTGTGTCCCATCGAGTAATCAAAAGTTATACACACACTTGCAGTCTTTACGCCTACTTGAACACTTGGGCCAAATAGTGTAAATACATCATGCAAGTCGACAAGTGCCAAGAACACAAGTGTGTTATTTGGACAAGGCAAAATCTAACACCAGCATTTCCACAGAGACTCATGGGAAAGGCTGGCGTTCAGCCTTGAGCTTTCAGCGGGTCGTACCCTGTTTTCCCTTGAGTCTTTGCACAAAGCCACGGGTCCATTTCTTGGGGGCCATGTTGAGCGGGATCCCAGAAAGCTCGCTGTTGATGTACAGAGCGCACTGGAGCTGCAGAAAGTCCCAGTCCTCCATGATCATCTGGGTTTTGGCTCCAGACATGCGGTGCTGTGGGTGTACACAACTGCAATTATGTCACGTTTACAAGTCACGTATATACTAGAGATGCACTGATACTACATTTCTCTGGCGATACCGATTATTCAGAATTATATAGGCCGATAATACCGATTGTTTGATTTTTTGGGGTGGTTGATTATGATTTCACTTTTCTAGCTGTAGTTAGTGTGTAATGTTGCTGTTTGATCATAAACAACATCTGCAAAGTTGCAACACTCAAAGTTCAGAGCAAAGGGAGATATTTGCTTTTAAAGAAATCGCTTTTTAAGGACTACAACAAACGGCTGATAGGAACTACACGAGCTTCCTCACGGGTTAGTGACATCACCACCCCTAAAATTTACATAAACGCCGCCCCCTGAACACCATTTATAGATTATCAAGACAGAATATGAACTATTATAGTTATAAACTACATAAATGAATCAACTAACCATTCAGAAATGTCCTGTTGCTTCTACATGTTGTCACTTCTTCAGTCTCTCCATCATTGTCTGACTCCGGTTTGAACATAAAAGACTAAACGTTTTTGACATTTTCAGTGTGTGTGTGTGTGTGTGAGGTAAAAGGACATGAGCTCTTGAAGCTCCGCCCCCTGTGCCGGGAGCAGCAGCTCATTTGCATTTAAAGGGACAGACACAAAACGGTGTGTTTTTTGCTCACACTCAAAAAGTGATATTTTAACAAGCGATATAAAAATATCTGTGGGGTATTTTGAGCTAAAACTTCACACACACACTCTGGGGACATCAGACTTATTTTACATCTTGTGAAGAGGGCATTATACCACCCCTTTAAGAACAAAACCCGATACCGATCATTGGCTGCATTTCTATGGACAAAATGATTCTGATTGATCCATTAAAATAATTGTTGGACCGTTTTTCCTTCGTCTACTCGTGTTTGGCATTTCAATCGGGCCGGGCGCGACCTGCGTACCTTCTTGATGACGTCGTTGAGGAAGATGATTTCGGTTAACTTCATGGTCAGATCATCTTCATTGGTGCCGGATTTGAGGTCGCTGACGACGGAGGGCCGGATGCACAGGGGAGGAACTAGCAGGCGCGTCAGGATCAGGTCAGCGGGTTTCCCGGACTCAGCATTCATCAGCAGAAGAGGAATATCCTCGTTGGGAATCCTCCGGAAAAAGATTCAACACGACCAGAGGATTGAGGTTTTCCTGGATGACAAGGAACGAGAAGAGGAAATATAAAACTTTCAGTTAGTGGTGCAACGGATCACAAAACTCACGGTTCGGATCGGATAATTTTTCGTATCTGCGCAAATTTTTATATATATATAATATAATGTGTGACCCTGGATCACAAACCCAGTCTGGAGCCGCACGGGTATATCTGTGGCAATAGCAACTATACATTGTATGGGTCAAAATTATCCATTTTTCTTTTATGCCAAAAATCATGAGGATATTAAGATCATGTCCCATGAAGATATTTAGTAAATGTCCTACCGTAAATATATAAAACATGTATTTTTGTGAGTGAATGCAGCACAATCGTGAACATAAATGCACAACTTTAAAGGAGATTTTCTCAATGTTTACATTTTTTTGCTCCTCAGATTCCAGATTTTCAATAGTTGTGTCTCGACCAAATATTGTCCTATCCTGACAATTTTTTTAAAACGTATTTATTTAGCTTTCAAATGATGTATAAATCTCAATTTCAAAAGATTTACCCATGTGACTAGTTTTGTGGTCCATGTTCACATACACATAAATGTAACTTTATTACTTTTATTAACTCATTTATTACTTAAAGCTCACTTGAAGAACTTCGATAACACATCAAAAACTACTAACCGATAAAGTTCAAACATTATTAAAACAAAGTGAAGAGTCAGTAATTAAATAAGAACAAATACACAAATTACAAGCAGAGATGAATACTAAATAACAAAGTTACAAAGTTTAACAGTATCAGGAACAGAAATTCATAATTAGGCCTAAACGTAAAATAACACTTTGTTCACTGTAGAAATTAAATAGAAGTTCATCTTTGTTAAAGCTGTATTTTGTTGTTTTATTAACATTAATGACACAGACAACAGCAGGAATATTAGGTGCTGTCACTTTAAGACCGAAAATCTGACAAACATCCGGTTTTCTTCTCAGCTGTTAACTGATGACATAACCGAGAGAATACTTGCCGATTTTAGAAAGATATTAGAAATAATTTAGCGTGTGTGTGTCCGTTCACGTGCAAGTAAACGCAAAAACTCCTACTTTCACTTCTATCAGATAAAACAACAACGCAGGGGCAACCGCACAGAAACCCCCTAGTAACACTGTCACTGCGTGGACAAGCACGGTTAGTTTTCCTACAACCTGATTGGTGGATATTAACCTGTGCTCTGGCCAGCAGTGCCTCCACTTCTTTGTTGTGTTCAATGGCGACATCAAACGACTGGAGGAAATCCGACACCATGGGATCGATGACTTTCTTCGTGGTCTTATACTTCTCATGAATGATCTTCAGCAAGCCACATTTCTTCACAGGGCCTGGAGAGACATGAGCAATGTTTCATAGGGTTCGAATACTTGCTCAGGAATCAGATACTTGTTATAATATTTTCATTTCGATTCCTCTTATTGATTCCTTTGTAATGCGTTTCCGTGTTTTTTTTACATTTTGTTACAGTTTCTGTACATGAATAGGCTAGTTGTTTTTCTATGGTACTTTAGAATATTTATATAATGTGTATTGTTATCAAATAGCTAGAGACGCACCGATTGATCGGCTGGTGACCGGAATTGGCCGACTTTCACGTGAACGGCCATGACCGGTCAGTCTGACACTCACACACTCACTCACACACTCACTCACACACTCACTCACACACTCACTCACACACTCACTCACACACTCACTCACTCACACACTCACACACTCACTCACTCACACACTCAATCACTCACACACTCAATCACTCACACACTCAATCACTCACACACTCAATCACTCACACACTCAATCACTCACACACTCAATCACTCACACACTCAATCACTCACACACTCAATCACTCACACACTCAATCACTCACACACTCAATCACTCACACACTCACTCACTCACACACTCACTCACTCACACACTCACTCACTCACACACTCACTCACTCACACACACACACACTCACACTCACACACTCACACACTCACACACTCACACACTCACACACTCACACACTCACACACACTCACACACTCACACACACACTCACACACTCACACACTCACACACTCACACACTCAATCACTCACACACTCAATCACTCACACACTCAATCACTCACACACTCAATCACTCACACACTCAATCACTCACACACTCAATCACTCAATCACTCACACACTCACACACTCAATCACTCACACACTCAATCACTCAATCACTCACACACTCACTCACTCACACTCACTCACATACTCACTCACACACTCACTCACTCACACACTCACTCACTCACACACTCACTCACACACTCACTCACTCACACACTCACTCACACACTCACTCACACACTCACTCACACACTCACTCACACACTCACTCACACACTCACTCACTCACACACTCACTCACACACTCACTCACACACTCACACACTCACTCACACACTCACTCACTCACACACTCTCTAATTTAAGACTTTAAGGATCCGCGAGAACCCTGTGTTCATGATATTCAGCTACAATTAAATGTTTTGCAATAAGACTAAATGTGAATGATATCTGTTTTTTTTTTTTTTTTACAGTATTGGAATCAAAATTAGGAATCGATGAGTAGAATCGAAGTTGGAATCGGAATCGTTAAAATGCAAACGATACCCAACCCTAATGTTTCATCACATCATAATAATCAATGCAGAGGAGTGCAGTAAAATCAAATCATTACCAGGTGAAGACGACGTACTATTAAATGTATTAAAAATGTACTTGAGTATGTTTTTAGTACAAAACAAATACACTTTAATGCATTTTTAATACATTTAACATTACATCTTTTTCACCCAGGAATGATCAATGCATAAGAGTGCCGTATTCATCCATCCGCTGTTTTACCGTTAAACGCGTTGCACGACACGCAGACGGTCTTCTTCCTGCATTTGTCGGAGATCTTCTTCTTGAGGCCGCGCTTCTGCAGGTACGCCAGTCCAGGTCTGCGCAGGTAATCCAGGAACTGAAGCTTCTCCTCTTTGGCGAGGAGGATGTGAGAACACGTCTTACAGACCATCTGCGTGGACAAGAGTATAAACAAGATTTGCATTACTGTGGTCAATAATAAAAAATAACAAACACTATCAATATAAATACAATATAAATCAAGTTCTCACTATTAAGTTGTTGTTTATTATTATAATGCATATTACTAGGATATTGGCTGTTTATTAGTACTTATAAAGCACATATTAATGCCATATTCTGCATGATCATATTCTACATCCCTTAATCCCATAAACTTAACTACCTTACTAACTATTAATAAGCAGTAATTAGGAGTTTATTGAGGCAAAAGTCAGAGTTAAAGTATTAGTTCACTTTTAAAAAAACTTGCTGATAAGTTACTCACCCCGATGTCCTCCAAGATGTCCATGTCTTTCTTTCTTCAGTCGAAAAGAAATGAAGGTTTTTGATGAACACATTTCTCCATATAATGGACGTCAATGGGCCCCAAACGGTTCAAGGTCCAGATGACAGTGTCAGCGCCGCTTCAACGGGCTTTAAACGACACCAGACGATGAATACGGGTCTTATCTAGCGAAACCATCGGCATTTCACAAATAAATACAAAAGTTTAAGTTTTATAAGCACAAGCGCTCGCCTTGCTCTGTGATGCGCGTTCGTGACGTCACGTAATACGCAGTTACGTTGTAAAGGTCACGCTTGACGAGTCAGTGTTTACAGATGTGCGGGAGGAGGACCATACACACATATTCAAATGTCTTTGGTCAGTTTATCGTTTAAAATGCCCATTTCGTGTGCGGATCCTGGTGTTGTAATATTAAAAAGCCTAAAAGAAAATTTCGTCAGGACAGAAATTTTTTACTTTTCACAGAAGCGTGACCTTTTTACATGACGTCACGAACGCGCATCACAGAACAGAGCAAGGCGAGCATTTATAAAACTTAAACTTGTTTATTTATTTGTGAAATGACGATGGTTTCGCTAGATAAGACCCGTATTCATCGTCTGGTGTCGTTTTAAAGCCCGTTGAAGCGGCGCTGACCACGGTCATCTGGACCTTGACCCGTTTGGGGCCCATTGACGTCCATTATATGGAGAAATGTGTTCATCAAAACCTTCATTTCTTTTCCACTGAAGAAATAAAAGACATGGACATCTTGGATGACATCGGGGTGAGTAAATTATCAGCAAAAGTTTTTTCAAAAGTGAACTAATCCTGTAATGACACGTTGTGATGATGATGATCTCACCTGTAGGATCCCAACAATAGCTTTGAAGTATCCGACGTGAAAGCAGGGCAGCTCCAGATCCAGATATCCGTAGTGCCCGAGACAGTCCGCAAGGTTCTTCCCGCAGGTTTCACACGGCCGGTCCTTCTCGCTGGTACCTGAACACAAGAGATGATCAAGCCTCGTTTAATCATCTTACAAACCATTTTTTCTGTTGTATATGAGTGTAGTGTGTGTGTGTGTACCATGCGGTGGTCCAGGACTCCATACTGCAGTGGTGTGTGGGCTGGTGTCCTGGCTGTATAGGTTCTTGCTGACCACCTGAATATGAGCCTGTTGTCTCATCTGTTCTGCTGATTTCATGCCAAAACAGATGTGACTTCTGATAAAGCCAGAGAATCAAACATCAATATTACTCATAAACATGCATGAACAACTTTTACATGCATGAACCAAGTCATACACACATGCACAGTCAGACAAACAGACTGACATGAAATGTGTGTGTAAAGTTCTGATGAAACGTGTTTATCCTGCATGCAACACACACACTTACATCTTTTTGGCCACATCCGTCTCTCTAAACTGCTCCTTCACCATGACTGCGGCGCGTTCACGCAGTCAGCGTGTGAATTCAGTGAAATTAATATATTTACGGTGATATATGCGTACACTACAGCGTTTAATGAATGTCTCGTCTGATCATTCTGCCACATGCAGCACTGCTTGCTTTGACGTTGCTGCGTGCGCGTCCATGAGTCTCCCATGAAGACTGAGCGCGTCGCCGGCGTCTCATCTGCGCACAGCGACACCTGCCGACGGGGAGCGCTCTGGAAAAAATACATTCTCATTCGAAAGTCTTGTTGCAAAATGTATATTTCGATCAGAGGCAGTTATATTTATATAAGTGTGAATTATATACATTTTGGAGGTTATTTATGTATGTTTTGAAAGGTTCGAAGCGATGTGTTAGTGGACGTTTGCATTTTTAGACACGGCCACTAGATGTCACTGCTCTTTATTTATAAACCGAGAGATACAGTTATGGATATTATATAATTATTTTCAATATGATGAGCGCCGGAATGCCTAGGAGATGTTATTCAATTATTAAAGTATCTGATTTGCATAAATAAACTCTGTTTGACACTAATGAACACCTGCAGCCTGCAATTCTGCTGCAAAATCGACAAGTAATTTCACTTCATGTTCAAGAAACAGGTCCTTGTGTTCATAATTACATTTCGTAAAATATAATTTATAAAATAGCCTACCTGAGGGTCAAATTCCCTCTTATATATTTAGTGAAATATCTAGAGGACATTTGATGATACCTTATTTTAAGTAATGCTGGATTACTTAGTGGCGGTTGCCGGTGGGAAGTTTGAACGCCAATCGTTTGCCGCTTAAAAAAGAAAAAGCCGTTAGTTGCTCGCGGTCGTCTCAAGCTCGTGTACGTGTCGTGTCAATCTTAAAGGCTATGATATTGGTCTTCAGGACTGAAAAAGTGACTGGAAATACAGCCTTCTAACTTAATATAAGTGTATATATTGCGTCAGCTTTGGTTGTTTCTTCACATCGAACCACAAAGTCGCTCGCCAGACCCCAGCGGTGGAACAACTCGAGCTGCCAACGATCTGAAGAGACCATCACAACAATCGTGAGTGTAGGCTACTGAAGTTGTTAAAAAAAACTGCTCT
This sequence comes from Phoxinus dragarum, assembly GCA_033366665.1. Taxonomy (NCBI): domain Eukaryota; kingdom Metazoa; phylum Chordata; class Actinopteri; order Cypriniformes; family Leuciscidae; genus Phoxinus; species Phoxinus dragarum. Next base: position 59,764 of record JARPMJ010005005.1, read on the forward strand.
AGCTTGTAATCTATTTTATATTTGGCATAATTGGCTCTTATGATAATGTTATGATTCAGATTCCAGCTGTATCTATCAGTCTGCCAATAGGTGGCGCTGTTATATTGTTTGTTTACAGCAGCAGCTAGTTTTGTGTAACCGCCTATACTTGACCCGAGCTGGACTCGAACCTGTATCTTTGGCATGGGAGGCTAATAAGGATGCTATAGACCGCAACCGCGCGCTAGCATCGGTCACTAGCGCGTTTCTTAAGGCTAGGGGAGTGAGGTTTGCATCATGTACAGCTCTTACTGGCCTACATCCGTTACACTCACCCAACTGATGTTCGATTCTTAAATGTATTGTTCTTTTGAGCCGGACCGGTTCTCAGGAAGTAACCGGTTAAGCCGGTAAAAACTAATCGAACTGTAGTTCCAGGCTGATGATGACGCAAGACGCACAAGCCAAAGTAGCATGTCCGACTCAAAAAGAACCGCATGAACCGGTTCAACCAACTGAGTCTGATGAGTGAGTTTTAAATATGCTTATTATCACTACTGTTATTAAATAACATTTTATTGCGAAAACCTTTCTGTTGAGAGATCATTCATGTAATCCAACACAAACGGATTAAGTAAACTTAAATTTTACATATATTTAAGCAGATTGAACACAATCAAATTAAGTTAGGGCAAAATGTCAGGTGGCGCCCCCCTCTGGTGTGGAAGAGTTTTTACTTAACATAAATGGTTTGTGTTTAGACAACACGGTTAGGATGTTGTAGTGTTAAATTGAGACATAATTACGTAGAAAAAAAACATTTAAAGTCAACAAACATAATTATTATAAGTAAACTAAATATATTCTGTAAAGTGCACAACCTTCAGTTAATTTTTTTGAGTGAGCAGCATCTCTGTATCCCAGTGTTGAGCTGAGGGATCATCTGTAGAATAGACAGATGAAGATAATGGGATCCAGCAGAGAGACTAACAGATGTTTTTCAGTGTGGAATAATTAGATTTCAATCTCCATAACATGAGCGTGCAGTGATTTATTATTCATCTGTGGTTTGTTTATGGCGTCTGTTGAGATTAAGGAAACATTAGTTAAGTTAACAGCTGACTAACCGGATGCCGAGTTTTTATCCACCATCATCGTATAATGCTTTATTGTAAACGCATTATAACTGTGTATAAGGAGGAGAATGTTTTTTAGGCTGGTTATCATGTTTTGTACTCCAGTGAATTTTTTTTTTTTTTTTTTTTTTCGAGAGAGTCTTGCCAGTCTTTGTGAAAATCCTGTTCTGAGGATGAAATGATGAATAAATAAAATATGTGGTGTGAGCATGTGTGCATATAATGACGTGTGTGTGTGTGTGTGTGTGTGTGTGTGTGTGTGTGTGTGTGTGTGTGTGTGTGTGTGTGTGTGAAAATGAGTCAGTAAAGGACACGCCGAGTTGTTCCATAACAGTGTGTGTGTGTGTGTGTGTGTGTGTGTGTGTGTGTATGTGGTGTGTGTGTGTGTGTGTAAAAAATGAGTCAGTAATGGACACGCCGAGTTGAAGGAGAGGTCAGAAATATGAAATGCAGAGGATGGTTATAAAACGTCTTTTATCAGGAGAGCACAGACCATCTGACCATTACTGCTCCATCACAGTGTGTGTGTGTGTGTGTGTGTGTGTGTGTGTGCGCGCTCATGTTTATGTGATTTATGAGGACACAAATGTGTATAATGACGTGTATTACACTGGTATTACAACTTAAACGTGGTTTATGAGTCCTCATAATTCAAATAGCTTAAAAAACATAAAAAACAATGTTTTATTAAAAGTGCAAAAATGCAAAAAGTTTCCTGTGATGGTCAGGTTTAGGGATAGGGGCAGTGTGTGTGTGTGTGTGTGTGTGTGTGTGTGTGTGGTGTGTGTGTGTGTGTGTGTGTGTGTGTGTGTGTGTGTGTGTGTGTTACACATGCATCGACACTTCACTGCAAAAAAAAAGAAAAAGAAAAATCAATATCTTGTAGTCTTTTCCAATAAATAAACAGCAAATACTTTAGAAGCAAATTTGATAAAATTAGGTTTCTGTACACTATACATTTTATTTTTATATGGCACAAGTTAAGATATAAAAATACTATTTAAGACATTATTATTAATGCAGTATTTTTGTAAAGCTGCTTTGAAACGATATGCATGGGAAAATAACTACCGTATTTGATTATAAATAGTTTAAACTAATTAACTTTAATAAAAGGAACTTAAAATAATAGGAATGAGAGCTTTTTTTGCACATTTTTTTAACACATTTTGATGCTGTTGCACAATGTGTGTATATATATATATATATTTTATATATATATATATATATTCTGTGTGTATACTGTATTACAGTACCAGTCAAAAGTTTGTACAATGGGAAAGTGACATATATATATAGACATAAATAATATTGCTACTGCACTGCAAAAAAATATTTTCATGATTTGTTATCACAAATTTTTTTTTATTTTTGATCAAATCAACTTCGATAACTAATGTGTGAAGATAACATAATATTTTGAGTTTCTGTTTATTAAACCATTCTTCTTCATTGTATTAACTAAAATTTGTAATTACAACGAACTCAACATTTTAAGGCAACAAGGTAACTTGCTTTTTTAAGTTAAACCAACTTTTTTTTTTTACAGTGTGTATTATATAATTAAATTAAATTAATTAAATAATATCGGCCGTAATATCAATATCGGTTTGTAGACATGAATGGGAAAGTGTGTCCAAACTTTTGACTGGTTCTGTTTTATAATATACACATAAATAATATTGCTACTGTATTATATACACATAAATAATATTGCTACTGTATTATAATATACACATAAATAATATTGCTACTGTATTATATACACATAAATAATATTGCTACTGTATTATATACACATAAATAATATTGCTACTTTATTATATACACATAAATAATATTTCTACTGTATTATAATATACACATAAATAATATCGGCCGTTATATCTATATCTAGCTTTTTTTTTACTCCCTAATATCAATATCGGCACGGCCCCCAAAAATCCACACAAATCATGCTTGTATTTATGTAATGCATCATGATTACAGTATGCATTCAAGTATATATATGACAAGACGTGACCTAGACACCTGTGTGTGTTTCGGGTAATGTCATCACTGAAGGACAAACAATCCTGTCCTGCAGATTAAGGTCAGTGTGTGAAGAGTCAGTGGCATATGTTAGCGTTTAAGCTTCAGTGTCTGTTAAGCTGTGTCCTGAAGCTGAAGAAGAGCAGGAGAATCACTCGGATTAAAATAATCATATGCGTTATGTTCATTATACTAGTGATTATTAAAATGTAATTAGGGTTCATAAAGAACATCTACTTTGGATAATGCAAATTACTGCACATAGTAAACTAAACACACACCGGATGTGTATTTTCTGTTTAAATTGAATAACAAGTGCAACTGCTTCACTTACTATTTATTAAAAAATGTGATGCAGTATTCAGTATGTACAGTAGTAAGCTAGTATTTTGTTATCCAATTTTATTAATCGCAATGTGCTTCTCTTTACTTTTTAAGGATGTACTGTTTGGCTTCTATAATATACAAAAAACTAAATTTAATGAGTATTTTATTATTAATCTATTATTGTTCCTTGCAAAATGTCACATTCAACGTATTAAGAATCTCTTATTCATTGTTTTTTGGTCCAATCCAAAGCATTTCGTCATCTATGAATCTTAAAGCTCTTAAGACAATAAACTTGTTTCAACTTTTTAATTTATTTCATTAAAGCTTTCCGTTCTGTTTTTTATTTTATGTTTTATGAGTATACGTACAGGCTATATGTATATGTGCTGCTTTGCTTTCTTTATCTCGTTGTATGTAATTTGAAAATTTTTGCTATGTAGGCTACTTATATTTTTGATACCTTGGCATTAATAATTAAAAAAATTTAAAAAAAAATCTGTTCAGTGTGGCTTAAATGGTTATTAGTTCACCCAAAAAAAATAAAATTAGAAAATTCTGTCAGTAATTACTCACTCTCATGTTGTTCCAACCCTGTAAAGGCTAACTTAAGGCCTGCTTAAACGTAGGCTCACTATTGGCCAGCATCACACATGACCAGCGTCGGCCAATAGTGAGCCTCCGTTCTGACGTTTCAATTACAACAGAAGCCTATGGAGGAGTGAGCTCTCAGATTTAATCACAAATATCTTCATTTGTGTTTCCGAAGATGAACGAAAGTCTTACGGGTTGAACAACCTGAGGGAGAGTCATTACTGACAGAGTTTACATTTTTGGGTCAACTAACTCTTTAATTCATCTATAAAATAACATTGAAGCGTTTAGAAATAAGATCTGCACACTGACGTGAAGGCAGCCACTTTATATTTAGCAATGTCTTCAAACATCATTGGATCTGTGGTTTCTGAAGGGTCAGTGTGCAGAAGTGGTTCAGCATCGTTATCTTTTTTCTTTTCTTCTTCTTCTTCGTTTGGTTCAGCATCGTTATCTTTATGCAGTATGATGTCGCTCTGTCAGCAGCCAATCAGAGCTCAGCAGCATATGGAGCACCAGAGGAAGGCATCAGATTCTGTTTCCTGTGGCGTGTGTGTGTGTGTGTGTGTTGTGTTTGTGTCTGTGTCTGTGTGTGTGTGTGTGGCACTTTATCGCTCATTAGAGCTCAGCACTCCTGCATGTGATATATTCATAACGCCGTTTATGTTCTAGTACACGGCAATCTGTGAGATCAGGAGCTGCAGGTTATAAAAAACAGCAGAAGAGGAAATATGAGTGTGGTGTTTGCATGCAATCGGCTTCAAATATATGAGAGAGAGAGTTACTCTGACATTTAATTAATCGATTCAGGTCATGTGATTAAATGGCCCTTTGATGAACCCACATGTTTGAATCTGCTCGGCCACACCTGAGCGCAACTACACAAATGTGCTTCTAAAAGTGTATCTGCATGCAAATCATATGTTAATTTACTCTATATACACACACTTCAGATCAAACCAAGGCATTTAAAGGGATAGTTCACCTAAAAATGAGTCTCACCGTGATTTCTTCTGTGAAATATGACATGAGATGTTAAGCAGAATGTTTGCTATGGAAGTAAAAGGAAGAATCATGAAGTCATACTTTTGTGATACTTAATGGTACTTTTTGTCTGAAAGTCGTTGGATCTCATTCTGCTCTAATTTTTTGAGTACAACAAACGAAAGAAAGCCATATGGGTTTGGAACAAAAATGAGGCGAGTAAATGACCAAATTCTCATTTTCAGTTGTCAACTTTTGTTTTAACCTTATAGGGATACTTCAGGATTTTGCTTTGTATCAGTAGAAAACCTGTAGTATTTTCTAATTACCGTGCTTCCCTCCCTCATGTCCCCCTGAGACGAGAGATTTATGTATTTTTTGTCTGGAAAAAATCCTCAGATGACGCAAAAAATCGTCATTTTGCGTCATCGGAGGCTTTTTTGGCCAGAGGCTCGAGACTACAACCAGTAGGAGGCGCTAGATGCACATGTTTTAAACCGGCCATAGAGGAGGGATCTCACTCACAGAATGTGCAAATAGTGTCAGCCATCTTTTATCTGGAAGCTAAGCTAACAGGCTCTTGTTCTGTGGAGAAAGCGGAGTAGTAGCGGTGACCATCCTCTTTTCCGCCGGACACGTCCGGCCGTCGAGATCGTCCAAAATTTAGCTTTCTGCCGTCGCCATTCATTGTTTACATGCACACCTTTAGTTTCACTCTAACTGAACTCATCCCGATCGGTGAATCTGAATGCAGTGTTTAAATGAACGCTGAACAAGTGATCGGTTGATGTGTGTTTTAACATTGCTAAGAATATTCCCGCTCCTCCGTGAGAGATATGAGACCGGCGCATCTCACAGGCGCCGCTCATCAGTAATCACGCCACCGGTCTCGCTCCGTTCTCCCGCGGCCGTCAGTCTCGCGCCGTTCTCCCGTGGCCGTCAGTCTCGCTCCGTTCTCCCGCGGCCGTCAGTCTCGCGCCGTTCTCCCGTGGCCGTCAGTCTCGCTCCGTTCTCCCGCGGCCGTCAGTCTCGCGCCGTTCTCCCGTGGCCGTCAGTCTCGCTCCGTTCTCCCGCGGCCGTCAGTCTCGCTCCGTTCTCCCGCGGCCGTCAGTCTCGCGCCGTTCTCCCGCGGCCGTCAGTCTCGCTCCGTTCTCCCGCGGCCGTCAGTCTCGCTCCGTTCTCCCGCGGCCGTCAGTCTCGCTCCGTTCTCCCCGTGGCCGTCAGTCTCGCTCCGTTCTCCCGCGGCCGTCAGTCTCGCGCCGTTCTCCCGTGGCCGTCAGTCTCGCTCCGTTCTCCGCGGCCGTCAGTCTCGCTCCGTTCTCCCCGCGGCCGTCAGTCTCGCTCCGTTCTCCCCGTGGCCGTCAGTCTCGCTCCGTTCCCCCCGCGGCCGTCAGTCTCGCTCCGTTCTCCCCGCGGCCGTCAGTCTCGCTCCGTTCTCCCGCGGCCGTCAGTCTCGCGCCGTTCTCCCGCGGCCGTCAGTCTCGCTCCGTTCCCCCGCGGCCGTCAGTCTCGCTCCGTTCCCCCGCGGCCGTCAGTCTCGCTCCGTTCTCCCCGCGGCCGTCAGTCTCGCTCCGTTCCCCCGCGGCCGTCAGTCTCGCTCCGTTCCCCCGCGGCCGTCAGTCTCGCTCCGTTCCCCCGCGGCCGTCAGTCTCGCTCCGTTCCCCCGCGGCCGTCAGTCTCGCTCCGTTCTCCCGCGGCCGTCAGTCTCGCTCCGTTCTCCCGCGGCCGTCAGTCTCGCTCCGTTCTCCCGCGGCCGTCAGTCTCGCTCCGTTCCCTCCGCGGCCCGTCAGTCTCGCTCCGTTCTCCCGCGGCCGTCAGTCTCGCTCCGTTCTCCCGCGGCCGTCAGTCTCGCTCCGTTCCCCCGCGGCCGTCAGTCTCGCTCCGTTCTCTCCCGCGGCCGTCAGTCTCGCTCCGTTCCCCCGCGGCCGTCAGTCTCGCTCCGTTCTCCCGCGGCCGTCAGTCTCGCGCCGTTCTCCCCGTGGCCGTCAGTCTCGCGCCGTTCTCCCGCGGCCGTCAGTCTCGCGCCGTTCTCCCGCGGCCGTCAGTCTCGCGCCGTTCTCCCGCGGCCGTCCGTCTCGCGCCGTTCTCCCGCCGCGTCCGTCAGTCTCGCGCCGTTCTCCCGCGGCCGTCAGCCTCGTCCCGCGCGCCGCAGGAAACATGAGGAACGGCGACTGTAGAACGCTAAAGCCAAATCCCGGACATTTTGGGCGATCTCGAAATCCTGGGCAGACTCGTCACGGAGACTCACTCGTAGCCTAGCCTTGTTGTTTAACTGCGCTGGAACCGGTAGGCGTGGCTTGGGCGTGTCCCCGTAGGGCAGCGAAGCAAGTGCATTCTGGGAGGAGTTGCCTTTCATCCCCATAGGCCTAAAATAAAATTTCTGGCTTTTCTCAGTCTAGAAGGCTCCAAATTCAAAAATAATTTCACATTTCTACTACATAAATGACCCATTTTAAACACACATTCATCTTTCCAGAGGTGAGGTATCCCTTTAATGCAAATGCGTATGGCTTGATTTAACTCGAACTTGCATTTGTGAAACCTCATGCTTTATCACACAGTGGTGTGCGGCCTAAACGCGTCTCACGTCTTCAGACGGGCCGAGGAAGTCGTTCGGTGTGTGTGTGTGTGTGTGTGTGTGTGTCTGTCCGTAACACCCCCGGGCCCGCAGGCTTGTGTGTATTTGCATATGTGAAGATAGCAGAAAGGCTGCGTGTGCAGATAAGTGGAGACGGGCAGAAATCAATGCAGATGGTGACCTTTAACACAACTCATGACCCTTATTGTTCAGTCCTGTCTTTCAAACACACACACGCACACAGTGACTGGAAACATGCGTGTTTATATATATATATATATATATAAACTTTATATTTATGTAAATCAGTGTTAATCTTATACCTTTATTGTGCCTTTTGACCGTGTTAGTGTGTATATGAAGTGCTGGTGTCACTGATGTTGGTACAGTGTCAAGGACCACAATGGAAATAAGCCTTTTACTTTAACTGAAATCTTCATTCCAAGTACATAAACCTGTGTGTGTGTGTGTGTGTGTGTGTGTGTGTGTGTGTGTGTGTGTGTGTGTGTGTGTGTGTGTGTGATGGTAGGTTTAGGGGGCGGGTTAGTGTGTGTGTGTGTGTGTGATGGTAGGTTTAGGGGGCGGGTTAGTGTGTGTGTGTGTGTTTGTGTGTGTGTGTGTGTGTGTGATGGTAGGTTTAGGGGGCGGGTTAGTGTGTGTGTGTGTGTGTGTGTGTGTGTGTGTGATGGTAGGTTTAGGGGGCAGGTTAGTGTCTGTGTGTGTGTGTGTGTGTGTGTGTG
>JARPMJ010005006.1:0-68131 GCA_033366665.1 Phoxinus dragarum
TCATAATTTACTCACCCTCAAGTTGTTTCAAAACTGTATTAATTTATTTCTTCTGCTGAACACAAAAGAAAGTATTTTGAAGAATGTCGGTAACCAGAAAGTTAATGGACCTCATTTACATCCATAGTATTTTTTCCCCTACTATGGAAGTCAATGGGTACATCAACTGTTGGTTACGGACATACTTCAAAATATCTTCTTTTGTGTTCAACAGAATAAAGAAACTCATACAGGTTTGGAACAACTTGAGGGTGAGTAAATGATGACAGAATTTTAATTTGAAGTGAACTATTCCTTAAAGGGGATTAATAAAGATTTCTAACCCAAGTTGTGTTATCAACTGGTGAATCTGTTTAAAATTATTTATATTTATTAATAACTTTTACTTTGCTCTCTTTGCCAAGCTCCATCGCCTTGTCTTTAACTTGCGCTATTCTAAAGAAGAAAGGGTCGATCTGGACTGGGAAGAGGAGGAACGAGGAAGGAAAGCACGAAGAGGGGCAGATGAAAAGGAAAAGGCCGTAACTGATGAGAATCAAAGTAAGATGACATCTTGCATCATTTGTTTTAGAGAAATAAACATTTGTAGATAAAATTTATATTTTTAATGCGTGTATGTCCAATCCTGCTCCTGGAGGGCCATTATCAGAGTTATCAGAGTTCAGCTTCAATGCTAATTAAACACACCTAAAAAATCTAATCAAGGTCTTCGGTTGCATTTGAAATCGCATACTTCCCTATATAGTATAGGCGAAAAACATGTGACAAGAAGTATGTCCGAATTCACATTACTCGGATAATACTATTTCCGGTGATATTCTGAAGTGTGCATCCGATGAACACTTTACTATCCCCATGAGGCAACTGAAGAGGATTTGTGAATGGCATTGAACTGACACTGGTAGGTCACATGATGCATGGCAAATGTAGTAAAACTAATTGCATACACACACTCTTACTATATCAAACACTTTTTTTTTTACATAATTTTTTTTAAATGTCATGGAATGATTACTTATTCAAAATAATAATAATAATAATTTTGGAAGGTTGGAGCAAAACTTTGGCCAGAAGCAGGATTGGACACCTCTGGTATGGTGTGTATATGTAATATATATATATATATATATCTTTACTCTCTGCCATAGTTGAACATGGTGACCAATCCATGATGATGAAGATTATTGGCTGGGTTTGTGGCATAAGTGATGCTCAGGCTCCAGAGCCTACAGAGGAGGAAGTGGCAGAAGCATCAAAGCAATTACCTGACATAAGTGAAGACCCACTTTGGAAGAATATAGTCAATGCTAATGCGCTAATAATGATGACTGTGGCTGTTTATTGTTGGGGTTACTATGCATGAGGGGAAAATACTGACCATAAGACATAAATCAGCATTTTTCTACCCTGGTCTTAGAGTCCCCCTAATCAAATACAAATGATTCAACTCATCAGTTTGTTACTAGAGATACCTGAAATAAGTGCCAGATAAGGAAGACATCTAAAGTGTGTACTCCAGGACCAGGGTTGGGAAACACTGATTTAAATCTTTGAATTTTCACGTCTACAGAACCTGCTAATGACTAACATCTACCTGATACAATGTGTGAAAACAGTACTTTAAATGGATCACTGAAAATGCAATAAAATCATTGTAGAAATCATTGTTTAATTAAAAAAGACAGAGCATTATTGGATTGGTTTTCACTTTTGAGATGCTGACAGTATCAGATAAGATACCTCATGTTTAAGTGTCACTGAAATAAATAAAAAGCTTTTTGTATAAGTTCCTATATACACATAAGATATACTATAGAAGATTAAGAAAAAATGAACAATTCCAATAAGTAGTATCAAAGCACAACAAAAGGAGAGCCTTCCAAGTAACTTGCAATTTTATATGTTAACCACAGATGGCAATAAAGAGCCAAAAGTTTCAAAGTGCAGCTTTTATTTAATTTTAAGGGATAGTCAGATATACATAAGGCTAGATGTCTCATCTGTGCTGCTGACCAATGGAGGTCGACGTCCGCACCTGGCGGCCATCTTGTCACAGTCAGTTCGCTCAGTCGTGACATTGTGTTTTAATGCTGCATGTACTTTTTAAATAACCATAACTTGCTCAATTTTGTACCGATTTTCAAACAGGTTGGTTTGTTATAAACGTCGGAGATGTAGTTTTGACACTACATACTTATGAATAATTATAATATTATATATTTCAACATGTTCAAGCATCCAGAATTATAGCCACGTTAATAACGTTTGTAAATCCGTCAAGATTTCAGCGAGATAAGAGTATTTGTGTTCGTATTTGTGCAGATCACTCACCTTACATCAGGTACCACAGAGCCCGCCAGAAAGCTAACCTGTGACAAGATGGCCACCGGGTGATGACGTTAAGAGAGACTGCCTTAAGACATCTAGCCTTTATTATGTATATCTATGGATAGTTCACCCAAAAATAAAAAGTTTGTAATTTTCTCAACCTCCAGTTATTCCAAACCTGTATGAGTTTTTTTTCTATTGAGCACAAAAGATATTTTGAAGAATGTTGGTAACCAGACAGTTGACGGTAGGCAGCCATTGACTTCCATAGAAGGAAAAAAAATATGATGGAAGTCCATGGTAACCGTCAAATGTCTGGTTACACCATTTTTCAAAATATATTGTTTTGTTCAACAGAAGAAATAAACTCATACAGGTTTGGAACAATTTGAGGGTGAGTAAATGAAAGAATTAAAATTTTTGGGTGAACTATCCCTTTAAGACCATATCCAAAACAAATAAAAATCATGTACATTGTAGAAAACAAAAATGTAACAAGGTAATTCATATAAATAAATTGATTACTTACAAACAAAACAAATATTTCACAGTTGAAGTACCAAGAAAACACATATCAATCACAGACACCAGTTTTAAATATCTTTTATTCATTTTAGAGGCAAAAATTCCCAATAGCAGATTGATGGTGAAACCTAGAACGGTCTCCCAAACCAGAGGGATCAGCATCAATGTTTCTGTTTGTAAGATTTCACAGACTGGTGGAATGAGCAGAACGAACAGGGTTAAGGCTAGAATCAGGTTTTGAGTTGTCCTGTTCTTTGTTGTTCTTTCAGCCACATGAAGCTAATTACTGCTTTGGCAAAAGCTTCCTTTGCCAACAAGCACACAGACAGCCTGGCAGGCAAAGAGATAGGTAAGAGGAAAGGTAAAGGTTTGGTCAAGAAATAAAGATTGATTTCATAAATCAATTTGAAGGAGGGGAAAAATGAAGTCCAACAACAACAAAAAAATATTATTCACTCACATTCACACAAAACAGAAAAATCTAACAAGCAGTCAAACTGTTGATTACAAAGTGACAGCAGGGATTTGGATTTGTAAAGTGACATCATTTGCACGCTTTTGACCAAAGGGACAGCAAATTAAACTCGACAACAACCTCTGACGTTATACTCGCAGTCCTTTGTCTAGCCTGCAGTTTTTTTATACGGTTGGGGTCAGAATCAGAGCTTGTCTTGGAAGATTGCCAAGCCGTAAGAATTTCTAACCAATAAAGTACATGTGAAGACTAGTCCCATGCAGCAGACTAACTCATTTAACCAGCACTGGTTTTCAAATTTCAAAACATTGGTCTGCTTATGTAGGGACTGAGAATTAGGTATGATGCACTGATAAGAACTGATACTGACAATGATAGCAAGGTTAACAAGATAAGATAGGAGAGGCGAGCGCAACCATAAATAGTACAGTGGCATGAGGTTTCAGTAGAGCAAAAGCAGGAAGAGAAAGGACAATCCTGACTCAATCCTTTACCTCCCATCGTCTCTTTGGCGCGGGCCTGAACCAGCTCGCATGGCTGTACCCAGTTGTTATCATGTAGCCCAACACGACAACCAGGTGTGTCCTTATCTGTGCGCCGACAACACATCCAGTAGGAACGTCCATAAGGCAAGTCATGGTGGTAAGGTTTAGGGTGCCAGCGGCAGAGCGATACATCTCCCCGCTCATACTGCCGCTTGCACTGCTTGCAAGGGTCATCACGGTACAACGGGTCCTGGTTCCAGCGAGAGTCTGTAGCACGCACACCGTAGGTCTCAATCAGCGTCTTGAAATCATGACAGGTGCATTTGAGTGCTGCTAGCGAATGTGTGGGCAGGTAGCTGAAGATATTTACCATGATGTGGTCCGGAAGCAAAAGCATGTATTGTCGTGGTTCCAGAAGCCGCTGGATCTGAAAGCGAATCTCAAGGAAGTCATGGAGACATGTCGGTAAAGGCGGCACAACGGAGGATCAGAACAATCATCCACAGTTGTCAGTGGGGAGTCTGGCCTCTCGACAGTAGGCCCCACTTGCCCATTGTTGTTTGCACAGTCTAAAGACAGCATCCCACTGTTTACTGTTGAACAACTCTCATCTTCAGTAGATGGTGACTGCAGAAAGAACAGCTGGCCAGGAGGAGGATCCTCTGAGCATTCAGTTGAATTAGTCCCATTAGACATAGCAAAACATACAGTCTCTTCTTGAACATTCTCTGTGCTGTCCTTCCCATAGAAGACACATTGGTCTACTGCACCCGTGACCACAACCTCAACGTGGAAGCCGGTCATCCGCTCTCGAGGACACTGCTGCCTTCTCTCCTGAGGCAGAGTCTTGGTTAGGATCTGACGTTGTGGAGGGAGGCCTGTCGTTGATACCTTCCCCAAGCTGATCGGCCTTTGGTGTGCCAGCAAGGAGGGCACCTGGATCTCGAGATGAGGGACTAACCAGTTGGTAGAGGTCACAAGTGATCTTATCTTTGCCTCTGGCTCCTGCTTGCCCCCTCCGACTCCACAACTCATAAACATGCATTTGGGGCGGCCAACAGGCTCAGACTGGGTGCGAGGGTCCAGACTTGACACTCGAAAAGCAATCCGTACTTCCCCTCGTCCATGGCTTGGAGCACCACCCACAGACTCACCAGTGTGAATGCTGTCTATTCCTGAACCATTAAGTTCAGGCCGCAAAGTTGTACTGTCAAGATTCTGCTGCCGAGATTCAAACTGTGCAACAGCCTGAGCAACCCGTCGGGATTCCTGCTGTTGCTGCAGCAAATCAAAGTCACTTTGAGAAGTTGGTGCAGATGAAGGTGGTTCTGAGAGGATTACAACAGGTTTCTGATGGACTGTATAAGGACTGGTTTGTCCTTGCGCTACCATACCTTGAAGGGCCAAGGCTGTACGCTGTTCTACAAGGGCAACCATTTCGGCCACAGAGAGCAGATCTGTCTCACTTACTCCAACACCATCCTCCGCCAAGTTGGATTCTGTGGGTACATCAACGGCAACAGTTTGAGCTCTAGTGGGAGGGTCATAAGAGGAACAGCGACGCCGGCGCTTGGCCTTGGTACAATCGGTAGCCCAGTTTCCCTTGACTTTCATGGCACTAGGCCTGGGAATTCCAGCACCATTACACTGGTGAGCTACAAAGAAGGCAATTTTCTCCTTGGTGTTGCCTGGTTTGATGACATACCAGGTATCAAGCAGTACCCTGCCATCCTCCATCTGTGAATTCGGAGAGGCTGGTGCAGGTAGTGGTGGAACCAGAAGGGTAGATGAAGCAGCTGGTGGGGTGTTTTCAGTGCCAACATCCTCATCTTGCTCCTCACCGACTACATGGGTCTCTAATGTTGTAAGCCCTGAATCGTCAGCCTTGCAGTGGGTGGTAGTTGTTCCATTACGAATTGTACCATTGCTGTATGGCTTATTCTGGGAGTAGGTGCCAAAAGGGCGTGGGCACCACAGCCGGATGTGGGAAAAGGTGTCACGGTTCATTATGAGCCCATGGGGAGCATACCTGCCTCTATACTGGGCAGCTACTTTGCATTTCACCACTCATCTTCACTTTTCAGGTCTGCATGTTCCAGGTGGACAGATTACTCCATCTGAGGACTAAGAGAAAAAGAGGCAAGACTTAGATTCACTGAATTCATGCAAATCTGTTAAAATGTCTTAATCAGAATTACAACAATAAATAGAGTAGTGAATCATCTGAAATGAATGTGAACACCTACTTGCCTCCAAAAAAAGGCTACATTATATAATAAATATAGTATTGAGGAGCTTAATCTGATATTAGACATATTATTTAAGCCACTATGTGGAGAATCGAGGATTCCGTTAAGTATGTTGTCTTTTGTGTGGTTTACTTCATGTAAAGTTTGTGCCACAGCTTTTTACAACCGGCCTGTAATAAGACTGGGCTGACACACTACAATCAATTCTATTAACTTAATCACTGATACAAATGTCAGTGGATTTATTGGTCAACTAAATTTATGAATCATTCCAGCTTACATGAACAGTACTGGTGTTGCTGCTGGTGTATCTGTAATCTCTACTAGAAGGAAGCTATACTTGGAGAACTGAAAAATTCCAATCAATTAAGAGTGAAAATTCAGGAATTTTGTTTTTCAATATTGAGTTAGTCTAATTCCCTTTGTTAAATGTAGTTTAACACTTAGGCTACAACCTTTTATTAAACTGGATCTTTCCGATCCCATTGCATTCCAACACATGTGGTACACAATTACACAATCAGTGTAGGTCAGTCTTTTCATTCTGGGTGGCTCCGTACAAAACCCATTAATTAGCAGAAGAGCTTATACATTCTGAAGAAGACATACAACAAAAAACCTTTGCCAAGAGAGAGAATGCTATTGTAGAGGAGGACAATCTTAAAGGGTTAGTTCACCCAAAAATGAAAATAATGTCATTAATGACTCTCATGTCATTCTAAGCCCGTAAGACCTCCGTTCATCTTCGGAACACAGTTTAAGATATTTTAGATTTAGTCCGAGAGATTTCTGTCCCTCCATTGAAGCTGTACATACAGTATACTGGCCATGTCCATAAAGGTAATATAAACATCATCAAAGTAGTCCATGTGACATCAGTGGGTTAGTTAGAAGTTTTTGAAGCATCGAAATACTTTTTGGTCCAAAAATAACACAAAATAAGACTTTATTACGCATTGTATTCTCTCCCGGGTCTGTTGTGCATCTGCGTTCAGGACTCCGCAGTGACGCTGCTGACGTAAGACGCTGATGACGTGTTATCTGGTGCGCCCGAGCTTCGTTTACAGTCTGAGGGAGACGCACGCTATATTCA
This sequence comes from Phoxinus dragarum, assembly GCA_033366665.1. Classification (NCBI taxonomy): domain Eukaryota; kingdom Metazoa; phylum Chordata; class Actinopteri; order Cypriniformes; family Leuciscidae; genus Phoxinus; species Phoxinus dragarum. The sequence goes on from JARPMJ010005006.1 coordinate 7,156, forward strand.
AGCTATTCTACATTGTTTGCGTGGATATAATTTTTTTAATGGTGCGTAATGTGCATGTCGCGGATGAGACACTTTTACAGCGTGCGTTTCCCTCAGTCTATAAATGAAGCTCGGGCGCACCAGATAACACGTCATCAGCGTCTTACGCCATCAGCGTAACTGTGAAGGATTGACAACAGACCCGGGAGAGAATACAATGCGTAATAAAGTCTTATTTTGTGTTATTTTTGGACCAAAAAGTATTTTCGATGCTTCAAAAACTTCTAACTAACCCACTGATGTCACATGGACTACTTTGATGATGTTTATATAACCTTTATGGACATGGCCAGTATACTGTATATACAGCTTCAATGGAGGGACAGAAATCTCTCGGACTAAATCTAAAATATCTTAAACTGTGTTCCGAAGATGAACGGAGGTCTTACGGGCTTAGAACGACATGAGGGTGAGTCATTAATGACATTATTTTCATTTTTGGGTGAACTAACCTTTAAGTGTTATACTATAGGTCTGTTTATATCAAACGCATTGCTTTGTTTGACACTACATGCCTGCTATGAATGAATATGGGTCAATGACAAATAAAACTTCAAAAATGTTGTACAATTGTTGTAATGCATATGTTCTATTCAGGAACATGAGTTTCAATTGCATTTTGCAATTGACATAACATTTAAATTCCTAACATTTAAATTAATTTGACAACCACATATTTGTAAATATATATTCCTAATTGTATTGTGAAATCTTAGCAAAGTAGCCTAACGAGTGTCTACAGCACCTAACACATTATTTTATGGTCGTGCATTTTATTCATATTAATTTATAATTATTGCTTTCTAGTGGCCAGGTTCTTAGTATATTTAGCATCTGATTTAAAAGACAGAAAAATAACCAAAAGTATACCAGTAAAAGCATTCAATTCTATAACTATGCACAATCAAGCATTTTCAGCCATTTGTTCACTTTGACCAATTATTTGTTGGTTTAAATCAAGAATTTGTATGATTGTACCACCAAATGAATATCAGTTGTGCCACCTGACCAGACACATTAATAATGACAAGAAAAATTCTGAATACTGGACTTTTTTTATTTATTTATTCATTTTATTTTAATTTCAAGTACATATAAAAGTGTTTTAAAGTCTCTATTGAAGTAAAAGTAGCTAAATTGATCAACAACAGAATAAAATCACGACATCACATTCAGAAGGTAGGAACTGGAACAGCCTACAGTGCAATAGAGTACCGGTAGGTTAGATACACTGTAATAAATATTGTGATTGAATAACAAAGTAATTTTTTTTTTTTTTATACAAAAATAATCATTAGCTTAAGTCGGTTGAGAATTTTACATTTACATTTATGCATTTGGCAGACGCTTTTATCCAAAGCGACTTATATTGCATTCAAGGTACACATTTTAAATTTTGTCAGTTCTTGCTTTCCCTGGAATCGAACCCATGACCTTGGCGTTGCTAGCGCCAACGCTCTACTGTTTGAGCTACAGGAAAGCCCTAATTTATTTAAAATAAAATATCTAAAATGCATTCATCAAAATGTTTAAAACATTAAATGCATAGCAACTTTAAAGGAGCACTACATAATAACTATACTAAAGATTAGTCACCTCTCTTTTCTTTTTGCAAGATGTTTCTCTTTCAGCCGGATCATTTATTAATGCAGTGTCATGCAGAATTCTCAGTCCTACTTTATATACAGTCTTTAACTACAATACAGTTAACTATCATGTATTAACATTTAAATTAATAACTTGATACAATATACACAATACAATTAGTGTATACAAGTTTAACATTTTACTTATAAAGTAAAGCCTGCATATTACATCTGTAATTAACATCTATAATTACACTGTTGACTCTTCCCTTACCCCTGAACCCTACCCATACCATCAAATGTGTCCCAACTAGGCATTTGACGGCATCAAATTTTCATTTTGTGATAATTGCTGAACAAGCTTTTATTATTACAGTATACAGTATTATCACAATATTGAAATAAGTTGCAAAAAAGGTATTGTCATACTATCACTTTTTTCTTATAACAAAAATAATAGAACATTTAATGTAATAAAGCAATACACAAAAATGTAAAAATGTATAACAGATTAAAGTGCAAAAGAATGATAGAGAACAATCACTTTACAATAAGGTCTCATTAGTTAACAATAGTTAATGCATTAACTAACATTTACAATGAGCAATGGCAACATTTGTTACTGAAGTTACAGAAGAAAAATACAACTGTTAGTTCATGTTAGTCTGTTAAATAATACAATTACAACTTATGATTTTAATAGTGTTATAAAATATTAATTAAGATTAATAAATGCTTTAGAAGTAGATTTCATTGTCAGTTTTTTTTTTTTAACCAATTAATTAAATAATGTTAATTAATGGAGCCTAATGTAAGTGTGACCGAATAAAGAATCAAAACATTTTCAAACAACATCTCTTTGGCATGTTGTAGTCCAGATTAAAATGTAAAAATGTTTAAAGGATTAGTTCACTTTCAAAAACATTTTTTGCTGATAATTTACTCACCCCGATGTCATCCAAGATGTCCATGTCTTTCTTTCTTCAGTCGAAAAGAAATTTAGGTTTTTGATGAAATACATTTTAGGATTTTTCTACACAGAGTGGACTTCAGTGGCAACCATCTATCCCAATGTTCAAATGTCCGTCTCAATGCAGCTTCAAAAGTCTCTACACGTAATTACGTAATGCGTGGCACGTCACAGACCAGCAGAAGACGAACAATTGTGATTAAAAAAGTATATAAATTGTATTAATTTTTAGAAAATGACCGAACCTTTCGCTCGACTGGGATTGTGTAGAGACTTTGAAGCTGCATTGAGACGGACATTTGAACCTTCTTTTGAACATTGGGATAGATGGTTGCCAGTGAAGTCCATTCTGTGTAGAAAAAGCCTAGAATGTTTTCCTCAAAAACCTTAATTTCTTTTTGACTGAAGAAAGAAAGACATGGACATCTTGGATGACATGGGGGTGAGTAAATTATCAGCAACATTTTTTTTGAAGGTGAACTAATCCTTTAAAGGTGCCATGTGTAAAAATTGAGGTAAAAATATCCAAAAAATGAGCTACACGCATCAAAAGAATGAGAAGAAATAAGGGCAATGATGTCATTAAAAAAATGTCAAGTTATAGTGCTGCAGAGATATCAACCTTAATTAGCATTAGCATTTCTAGCCACGGCCCGACAGGTGTTGTAATACCAGTTTCGGCCATGGGAGGCGGTATGCGGGCAACATAACCACCAGCCAACCTGCAATACACGACACGAATAACTCGCACAGCTTGTGGGCGTACTTGAACCTGATGTCTATCGTGTGGAAAGTACAGCCCACTACTACTTCATTTCAATTCAGGGAAGAGAGCGGAAGGATGGCTGAAGCCTTTGGCAAGAGACCCCTACAACCACCGCGCTCTGAAGCACAAATCAGATCAGATAAGAAAATGACCGCTCGTCACGGTCCGGGCTCGAAAGCGCGGGGGACGGCGAGCGAACTGCAACGCATAGCCCTGTTTTACAACGTTCAGCACCCATTCTGAGACGCCCGGGATCGCTCCCCATGCTTTCGCACGCATAGCTAGGGGCAGAATGGTCTCCGTGTTCTGACCGCCGCACTGCGCGGGTTGGAGAAACTGAAACGGAGGTATCAACACGGCGCGCGCGCCCTCGTTGTCTGAAGAGTGCTGCTCGCTGACGACAGCAGCCGCTGTTTCACATTCAATGACTCGGTCGCTAAGGACGGAGAACAATTTGTGGCGCGAACAGGTCATTTGTAGCCTACTGTATCTTTCAACAGTGTTCGTGTTTTTTTTTACTATAGTAGAAATGATCGGTTCACGTGCGCTGTCTGATGTTTACTGCATCACTCGACATGGAGAGGTTGGGTAAAGTAAAAATTACAAGAGCTTCACGGTTATCAGATACAAGCATTCAACTGCCCTGTATATATATATATAAATATAGGTTATCTGTGTTTGTGCACGTGATATCAGGAAGCAATGTAATAACGTTACCTGTAATACACACATGATGGCGATGCGCAAATCGAGTGTGTGTGTGTGTCACAAATCATTATTGTTTCTTCAACTTATTAAAATATCTTTCTTTACTGCAACTATCTGTTTCTGCTTCTTTATCATATTTATAGTGTGTGATTTATAAAATACCATATCCTACATCACATATTTTGATATGTGAGGTATACTGCCCCCATCTGGTATGGAATGTGGAGTATGACTTGATTTTTTTTGCCAGACAATTACACATAAATAGCCCATTACAAGGCTCGAAATTACGACCCTTTTGGTCGCATGTTCTCCCAATATTGTATTTGTGCGACCCTTCAAATATATTTGGGAGCATTTGTGCAATGTTTCTCTACAAAACGTTTGCTAACTCCAACGGGACTAACTACTGGAGAGTAGCCGATAATACGTGACAGATTAGATCAGTTCCAAATGCAACCACGTCAAATTTTAACTCGCACATTTTCAAAAAAAGGTCGCAGTCCAGAGCCCTGCAAGGTTGTGCTGTTGAGGCTCACGCAGAATCTCGAGAAGAAATCGAAACAAATGAGCGCAGTACGCTCAAAGAAACTCAATTCAAAATGTTTTTATCTTTATAACATGATACATTTAAGCAACATCACACAACCAGGAGTGCCGTTTTCCTGAATACCACCATCACGATTGAAATGTGACATTTAATATATTACAAGTAAATCGCTTGTCCAGAAATAGGATTTTTGTGTAATCATTATACACTGTTCAGAAACAGAAAGTAGCGCAGCTGCTTTATTTATGGTGTTACCAAGGTAACGGCTGGATGTCTGCTGTTCCATCAGATTTTCATTCAGTGCATCTCCTTCACTTGTTCCGCCATGGGCTTGTTTACATCAGAGTGCGCGCATTCCTCTTTGATACAGCGGTGTTGTGCATTTTTAACAATTGATGGGAAAAGTATTTTATTCGTAATAAATCATTATTTACTATTTATTTTGAAGTCTCCACGTCCACGATAACAATATTGTGCATGTTCATTATCGTTATATATCGTATTACTTTATACCAGCACATGTCTATGACCGATTTTTCTTTATAGTGGCATCAAAAATTATTTTAAAATGATCATGAAAATAATTTAAAATACAAAATATTTTTAAATTATAGCCTACATTATTTAGAATTTCTTATAATTAAAACACAAGTTTATATAGTTTCTTAGTCTGTTTATTTGTGCTTATGGCTGAACCGGAATCTGATATTTTGGGGGGTTAAGATCCCAAAACATAAAATAGGCCTAATATTTATTATTTGAAAGTATAATGAATCCAAACTAAATAGGTTTTATAGAATAAAGTGATACATGTAATTAATTTATTCAATTATTTTAAAAGTAAATAATGCAATTGGACACAAAAATATGCACGTCATGTCATTGACACATATGAGAAAACGGATTTGCTAAACAAGGATAAAGAGATTGAACAGTATAGTTTTTAAGAATTATACAGAACAGTTTAATCTGTACTGTTCAACAAGAGTGTAATTTTTATATCTGGCATGACATTAATAATAAAAATATATGTCATTATATTTATGCAAAATTGTTTTGAAATCTAACTAGTACCACTTAGCCTAGTAGTCTTGTTTGTTGCTATTCTTTAGAGACTGAGCAAATGGCGCCAAATAAATAAAATCATGGTTCAGATCAATACACTGTCTCATCTAATCTCCATTGTTTGGACAAACTCTTTAAAACATTTTTTTTTTTACAAAAAAACTTCGTGAATTAATCAAATCAAGAAAGTGGGAATTTAGTTAAACTGCTGAAAATTAAATTAGTTCATTATCATCGGATAATATAGAATCAATTCATTATTGTTAGAAAAAAAGAAAAGAAAAAAGGGGGACAGAAAGATTTGATGACTCCAGGTAATCAGGAGGACAAACAACATGTTAAAAGACTTGTTAAACAAGTCAGTCGACGAGATGATTAACTGATGATAATTGAGTGCACAACACAGTACATTCTATTTGTATCTAATTTTCTAAGTGCCAACTGTACCTTATTGAGTGAAATCGTTCTTTATCCGTTTAATGTTAATATGACCATACATTTTACGGTCTACCCTTGGAAAATCTCAGAAAACGTCGATTAATTTAAGCCACTGAAAATTGATTGAACCATATCAAACGTTCACCAAAGGCAAACAACAAAAAGACAGCAAATATTCGCATTGCTGATGATTAACCTCGCAAAGATATCAGTCCAAACAGGAAAATAATATAAGTGATTTCATATTTAATCCTACGGTACTCATAAATTATTTGTGAATTATGTTGTCATGTATTGCATTCCCAGCTCTCCTCCTGTTCACTAGGCCTACTCATCAAGTTAATCCATGGCTTGTCTGAACATAATCGCTTGGCATCTTAAGTGCTTTTCTTTAATTTCAATAAACACTCTGAATTCAAAACAGTAAATAGTCGAAACAAAGGCAACGCGTAGAGGATAATTTGACTTGAGACAGTTAAAGCTGATCAAACTGACTAGCAGCTAACTGGCAATTGCAAACTATTAGCCAGCTTTAAAACATCTGAAAATGACCGAACCTCTCCAATACATTTTCAATTAACAATCATGTCAACCGAAATAATCGGTAGCAGTATAACTAATACTAATATATTCTCCACTAAAGGGAATGTATATTACTGACGCTGTTATTTATCTGCGCCAGTGTGTAATTAGCATATGTTTAGCTAAGCTGTCTTCATGAAGTGGAAACCTCAGCTTGCTAACTTTTCTTTTATACTTTCCTAACTTGGCTTATTTCAGTATTACGTAGTGGTAGTTCAGCGACTGTAGTATCAAAAGTTTACATTTTTGACTGCATTGAACGTTTTGAAACATTTCCACTTGATGTCACCATCAACAATAAATAATAAGCCAAGCTAAAACAGTAGCAGCTCTGCTAGAATTATGTCTCTGCTTACCTTCTTCTGAGACCAAATCTCCGCTGGTTTCGCTCCGACAGCTTTACTTTTATAACCAGAAATGGCTATATTGTTGATTTAAACCAACAGTCATTCAAAATTTTCTCTGTGCTTTTAAAAACAAACAGAAATGTAAGCTGAGGTCGATGAGGGTTTGCAGGTAGACTGTTAGCATTTGCAAGCTAACTCAAAAATGAAGCAAAAATCCCAGTATTCATCTGGCTTTATCAACTATATATGTCAGTTTTGAACACAGTAATGTTTTTGGTAAATACTGTGTCTAAAAAAAATGGTCGTCTCTATTGTTTAACAGAGTTTCAATACTATTTCACCAAAACAGAAATAGTTAGTAGGTCCTCGAAAAGCAATTGAGGAAGGCCATTTTGTTGACAAGCAGCTGCAAACCGCTTGTAGCCAATGGGGAGAGAAAGTTGATGGCATGCCCATATATGGATGTTCAGACTCCCCCTCTATCACTACACCCACAAAGAGGAAAATTCTTCTACCTCATCATCATAACAATCTGCATCTTTCACTTTCACCACATTTCACATAAAAGTCAAGTCTGAGCAAAAACATGTACCGTAATTGCAGACTGTTTGTTTTTGTTCTGTACTGTACTTTTACCATTAGTCTTTGGCAGCCACTGCCACTGGACATGCATAAATAAGAAAGACAACAATTCTCAAATATTCAAATACCAGTAAATAAAATATCAAATGAACACAGATAGTGAGAGAAAGATAAGAAGCAACACACATCAGAGTACGGGCACCACACAGTATCAGTATGTTCATTGTAGTAAGGGTGAATGATCTGTGTATGGGATTATGTATTACAATATGAGGAATACAGGAATACAGTGAACAGAGCAAAGGTTTTGTGTTTTTATGTTTACGTTTATTGGGGCACAGCTACTATAATAAACTGTTCCTTATTGTTTCCTAATTGTCTATATACTGCCATATCACAGTCAAAATAAGCATAGGGAATGGGGATATGATCATGAGAGCACGGGGTGAACTTGAAAGTGCTTAAAAAACTAAACACGTATCTTTAGGACTGAGAATGGTAAAAAGACTATGCATTCATCTTATAATAGCTTTAGTGTAAAGTGAGAGAGGGCCTTTTAGAGGCAACAGTTCTTTCAGGTAATGCCCAATGAGAATAATTGATAAATAATGCAAGAGATGCAAATAAAACCCTTTCAGAGATTGTATATGGAAAATAAATGCAAGTAAAGGAATATATTCACAGCTGTTGTTGGTGTGAAACGGATGCTGCAATCATTGTTTTTTCCCTATTGTGAAATATATTCAAGTAAAACGGCTTCTTGAACAAGAAAAATGTAGCCAGTAAACACGTAGAAGAAGGAGAAGAGAAGAGAAGAGAAGAGAAGAGAAGAGAAGAGAAGAGAAATTGCGAGGAAGTTATTTTATTTAAAGATTACAAGGGCACATGAATTAGAAAAATATGTTGGTGTGCACTGTGCACCACAGATAAATCATCAGGGTGATTATTTGGGCTAAGCTACAGTAAAACAACACACATTTTGTACAAAACTTTTAGATTAGACTGTTATTGACTACAATTAGCCTATATAACAGTCATAAATGAGAACCTGCAAAGTGAAGTACAAAATCATGGCCTTTGTCAATGTTGATTTTTTAAAATTCTGCCTGAATTTTTTAATGTTTTCATAAATATTTGACGGTGATGACAAAACTTAGTGACATAAACTTTATAAAATAGTTCCTTCTTTCATGACTTAAAACATGTATCTTAAAAGACACACGGTTTAAGCAATAATGCCATCATTAGGGCCCGAGCACCGATGGTGTGAGGACCCTCTTGGAATTGCTCTGTTTATTATTTTTACTAAAATAGATAAAAATAGGCCCTAGGCTAACATGTACATAATGGCATTTGTCTAACGTTAAAAAACATTTTAACAATAATCTTCGATTTATTAGTGTGGATATGTTTAAGTTAAAAATCAGGTACATTTAATAATATTCCATTGGAGAATCACACACACTCTGCAATTTTCTGAATGTGCTATTAATTCCTCCAGAAAGTCAAATGAAAGTCACTTAGCTCCGCTAGTTGCGCTTCACTCAATCAAAATCAGCGACAGCGTCTTTTGTAACTGCACTTCTCACACTGGCCAGTACACGGCGTTATCCCCCACCGGATCATTGGTCACCGAGACATTCGGATACGCCCCGTACCAAATTCTATTGGCCCAAGACGTGTATGTCAAAACTGATACTATGGTTACCATGTTAAACGTGTTTGCTTTCCGCTCGTGATTGGTTGTCAGCAGCAAAACCAACCCCTTTTTGATATCTGCATATTTGGTTGGCTGTGTCAGTTGTCAATCACCAGAGTCTTTCCGTGTCCGGTAGTGGTTGCAAAACAGACAGAGGTGTGCGGAGTAGAAAGGACACTTCTCACAGACGCTGAGAAGTATACTAATCTCTCAACACGAGTAAGTATTATTGTTAGAAAACTACACCGCTGTACTTATTTATTAGATGCTTCTTGATCGGATACATTTTTAATACTGTAAAATTCAATAGTATTATTAATGCCCATGCCATGTCAATGAATTTGGACATGGGATAAATGCAGTGTAATGTGCCTTAACTTTACATCAAGCCTAATTACAAATTTGCAAATGCTAAATGCATGTGTTTCACAATGACAAGCAAAGTGAAATTATATGATATATCATAATATTATATGATTCGAATTATTACATAACAATTTTAACTAAATGAAAATGAGAAATGTTGCCAAAGCAATAAACTGAAATAAGATTAGTTGAAGCATTAAATTACTAACTGGAAATAGATCAAATCTAAAACGGAACTAAAACCAAATACCGGTAATAATAAAAATGACAAAGACACATCAAAATTGAAAACTAATTAATAAACTATAATTGTATGTAAATAATACAAAAATAACTGAACTTTTCAGTAATGATATGATGTTTGAAGGTTCACCTGCACCTGTGATTTTCAGTGATGTTGGCAGAAGTGCTGCAGGTGTTGAGGGGGGCCAGCAAGGTGGGTGCTGCCTTCGCCAACATTCAGGGCGAACAACTCCGACTGATGGCCTGTAACTCGACCTTTGGTGCAGGGGTCAAAGCTGCAACGGAAGCGGTCGAGGGTGTGATGGGCACTGTAATGGGAGAAAGCGTTAGTGAACTCATAAAGATGTATCTCTCTGCCAATTTATAGATATGAATGAACATAGTAAGAGAAATTACATTGCTAACATATATTGTTTTTAAATGGACATTTTCAGACTCCCAAGACTGACGAGTTTCCTAACATTGAGAAGTGGGAGGAGATGGACGCGGATGAAGCAGCAAAGTGGGCAGTCGGCTCTGAAATGCCCCCAGACATTTCCAGCCATGATGGAAGGGATGAAACGTCAGAGACGCCTTTTGTTGCACCTACTGGCACGGTCAAAGGAACCGGTTGGCCTGGTCAAAACACTCGTTTTCTGCATGTATCAATGTTTCATCACCATACTAGGTTTGTCCACGATTCTGTGGTGGCCCGGTTAAGCCCTGAAGACATTAAAAAGGCGCGGGAGGCAAAGCAGAATATTGACAGGCCTGTACGGCAAAAGGTGAGGTTTTAAATGTTAACTTTGGAAATATATGCCGTGTCTTGTGATTTACAATTAATATACAGTCATGGCCAAAATTGTTGGCACCCCTGGTAAATATGATCAAAACTGGCTGTAAAAAATAAATCTGCATTGTTTATCCTTTTGATCTTTCATTCAAAAAATTGGCAAAATTCTATCCTTTCATTGAAGCAAGAGAATTGAAAGTGGGGCTAAATCACATTATGAAATAAATGTTTTTCTCCAAAACATGTTGGCCACAATTATTGGCACCCTTTTATTAAATACTTTTTGCAACCTCCTTTTGCCAAGATAACAGCTCTGAGTTTTCTCCTATAATGCCGGATGAGTTTGGAGAACACCTGACAAGAGATCAGAGACCATTCCTCCATACAGAATCTCTCCAGATCCTGCAGATTCCCAGATCCATGTTGGTGCTTCTTCTCTTTAGTTCAGTCCACTCATTTTCTATAGGGTTCAGGCCAGTGACTGGGATGGCCATTGCAGATCTTGGTTTTGTGCTCAGTGACCCATTTTTGTTTTGATTTTGATATTTGTTTTTGGATCACTGTCCTGTTGGAAGATCCAAACATGGCCCGTTATAAGATTTCTAGCCCCGGCTGTTAGGTTTCGATTTTTTTATCTGTTGGTATTTGATCCAATCCATGATGCCATGTATCTGAACAAGATGTCCAGGACCTCTGGCAGAAAATTAGGCCCACAGCAGTAAAGATACAGCAGAGTATTTCATTTTACACATGGGGTACTTTTTTATCCCTGTGTGCACCAAACCCATCTTAAAGGTGCCATGTGTAAAAATTGAGGTAAAAATATCCAAAAAAGGAGCTACACGCATCAAAAGAATGAGAAGAAATAAGGGCAATGATGTCATTAAAAAAATGTCAAGTTATAGTGCTGCAGAGATATCAACCTTAATTAGCATTAGCATTACTAGCCACGGCCCGACAGGTGTCGTAATACCAGTTTCGGCCATGGGAGGCGGTATGCGGGGCACATAACCACCAGCCAACCTGCAATAAATACACGAATAACTCGCACGGCTTGTGGGCGTACTTGAACCTGATGTCTATCGTGTGGAAAGTACAGCCCACTACTTCATTTCAATTCAGGGAAGAGAGCGGAAGGATGGCTGAAGCCTTTGGCAAGAGACCCCTACAACCACCGCGCTCTGATCAAGCACAAATCAGATCAGATAAGAAAAGGACCGCTCGTCACGGTCCGGGCTCGAAAGCGCGGGGGACGGCGAGCGAACTGCAGCGCATAGCCCTGTTTTACAGCGTTCAGCACCCATTCTGACACGCCCGGGATCGCTCCCCATGCTTTCGCACGCATAGCTAGGGGCAGAATGGTCTTGTGTTCTGACCGCCGCACTGCGCGGGTTGGAGAAACTGAAACGGAGGTATCAACACGGCGCGCGCGCCCTCGTTGTCTGAAGAGTGCTGCTCGCTGACGACAGCAGCCGGCTGTTTCACATTCAATGACTCGGTCGCTAAGGACGGAGAACAATTTGTGGCGCGAACAGGTCATGTGTAGCCTACTGTATCTTTCAACAGTGTTCGTGTTTTTTTTTACTATAGTAGAAATGATCGGTTCACGTGCGCTGTCTGATGTTTACTGCATCACTCGACATGGAGAGGTTGGGTAAAGTAATAATTACAAGAGCTTCACGGTTATCAGATACGAGCATTCAACGGTCCTGTAGTATATATATATATATATATATATATATATATATATAAATATAGGTTATCTGTGTTTGTGCACGTGATATCAGGAAGCAATGTAACAACGTTACCTGTAATACACACATGATGGCGATGCGCAAATCGAGTGTGTGTCACAAATCATTATTGTTTCTTCAACTTATTAAAATATCTTACTTTACTGCAACTATCTGTTTCTGCTTCTTTATCATATTTATAGTGTGTGATTTATAAAATACCATATCCTACATCACATATTTTGATATGTGAGGTATACTGCCCCCATCTGGTATGGAATGTGGAGTATGACTTGATTTTTTTTGCCAGACAATTACACATGGCACCTTTAAGTGTTTGCTGCCAAAAAAGCTATTTTTTTGGTTCCTCTGTCCATAGAACCCGTCCCGTTTGAAGTGCCAGTCGTGTCAGGTTCTTTTCAAACGTTTTATGGACAGAGGAACCAAAAAAATAGCTTTTTTGGCAGCAAACACTTAAGATGGGTTTGGTGCACACAGGGATAAAAAAGTACCCCATGTGTAAAATGAAATACTCTGCTGTATCTTTACTGCTGTGGGCCTAATTTTCTGCCAGAGGTCCTGGACATCTTTTTCAGATACATGGCATCATGGATTGGATCAAATACCAACAGATAAAAAATCGAAACCTAACAGCCGGGGCTAGAAATCTTATAACGGGCCATGTTTGGATCTTCCAACGGGACAGTGATCCAAAAACAAATATCAAAATCAAAACAAAAATGGGTCACTGAGCACAAAACCAAGATCTGCAATGGCCATCCCAGTCACTGGCCTGAACCCTATAGAAAATGAGTGGACTGAACTAAAGAGAAGAAGCACCAACATGGATCTGGGAATCTGCAGGATCTGGAGAGATTCTGTATGGAGGAATGGTCTCTGATCTCTTGTCAGGTGTTCTCCAAACTCATCCGGCATTATAGGAGAAAACTCAGAGCTGTTATCTTGGCAAAAGGAGGTTGCAAAAAGTATTTAATAAAAGGGTGTCAGTAATTGTGGCCAACATGTTTTGGAGAAAAACATTTATTTCATAATGTAATTTAGCTCCACTTTCAATTCTCTTGCTTCAATGAAAGGTTAGAATTTTGCCAATTTTTTGAATGAAAGATCAAAAGGATTAACAATGCAGATTTATTTTTTACAGCCAGTTTTGATCATATTTACCAGGGGTGCCAACAATTTTGGCCATGACTGTATGTTGAAAATGTATTTTTGTAAACTAAAACTATTAGATTGTTAAACTATTAAAACATTTAAAACTATTGAAATTAAGCTAAAATAAAACATAAATATTAGATGAAAAAACTCAAATAAAAATCGCCTCTAAGTTGAAGCACTAATTAATAAAAAAGTAATAATTATTACCGGTAATAAAAATTAAATTAATTAAAACTGAAATAAAAATGAATTAAACTTAAATAGGAATATAAAAAAATGACAAAAATTACAAAATCACATACAATTAAAATTAAAGCTCCTTGGAATGTATTTGTCATTTAAGTACGGTATATCGTTTAATATGCAACGTGTCTATTTCAAGTTTTCTTTTTCAGCATGTGCTGCTCGTTTATTATCTTTTATTTTCTTTTTTTTTGATAAATACATTTGTAGACTTTATTGAGCAGTATGATTTTGATGCTTTGCAGCTTAGCGAGCGAGCCAGAGAGCGGAAGGTACCTGCTACGCGGATCAGTCGCCTTGCCAATTTTGGGGGTCAGTGATTTTCAGTTTTATTATTTGCACTGCAGACTGTTTGTAATACACGCACATAAAACATCTATATTGCTGTATTACTTTTAATTTCCATTGTTATAATATTGTTATAATATATATATATATATATATATATATATATATGTATATATATATATATATATATATATATATGTATATATATGTATGTATATATATATATCGAAAGGTTTCCCCAAGTGGATTTCGCAACGGGGTTAAATTGGTTGTGTACTGTGTAGATTTGCCGTGTTGACCCACAGAAAGCTACTTGGCTTCTTACATCGCTACACTATTGATAAATGTGATTGCACCTTAATAATGCATTATTTGTCCTATTCATAATAATTCTGCTGCTTTCTTTTGTAGGATTAGTGGTTGGTCTAGGCATTGGAGCCATTGCTGAGGTGGCAAAACAGTCTTTTGGAGGAAAACGCTCAGGTAGTATGTGGTACCCCTTGCCTTGTTTCTAAAACTGTTATTGGGCATATTAGTCCAATTTCTTCTGGTGTCTTTCTCTTTCAGAGATGGGGGCTCTTTTAGACTCCCCCCTCCTGTCAGAGGCCAATGCAGAGAGAATAGTGAACACACTGTGTAAGGTTAGAGGAGCGGCCCTCAAGATTGGACAGATGCTGAGCATTCAGGGTAAATCCTTTAGTTTTATTGTGAATACTTTGGGACCAAGTGCCTTCAATTGTTCATATAAATGATGACACTAAATATTCCCGTATCAAGAGCCCCATTTTAGAGCTTGAAACTCTTCCAGATGTTTTCTGTCCTTTGTTGCTTTTCACAAAATATTATTTAAAGCATTCCAAAGGCACAAAAATAATTAGATACTTTATTTTGTGCTGTTAGGAAATTTTCCTCTGTGATGTTTCACATTTTTTTATGTCCTCAATAGATAATAGCTTCATTAGCCCGCAACTGCAGAAAATATTTGAGAGGGTTCGACAGAGTGCAGACTTCATGCCAGCCTGGCAAATGCATGTAAGTTACACTGGTTACTATTTCATTGATGCAGTGTTATTTGTTATGAAAAGATTCTTCTGTGTTTTTTTTTTTGTGTGTGTTTTTTTTGTGTGGGGTGGGGTGGGGGAACGATGATCTTATAAAATATTAACCACACAACTATTAAAAACTGCCTTGATCTCTTGAAATAATTGGGTTAATGAGCACCATGCTGGAAAGAAAGTATTTTTTACAAACAAGCTGTTTTAATATTCATCACAGAATACTGTTAAGACAAAGATAAGAAATGTTCATAGCAGTGTTGTAATTTATTCATATTTTTAATTGGTTTTTATTTGGAATTTTAGTTTGTTTTTAGCAATTTTGCTTTTGTCTTTTTTTATTAATTAATTCATATTTTTATTTAGCTTAAGTGCATAAATTTTAACGTATTTGTTTCAGTCATTTGCCAATGTAACATTTCTAATTTTGTAAAAGTTTCTCATCTAATATTCATATTCATATTCATATTTTATTTTAGATTTATTTCAATTAACAAAAACAATAATAGTCTTAGTTTTAGTTAACCATAACAATGCTGTTTCGTAAATGGGCTACAAGGGACTTTCAGTGCACTTTATACAGCTTTTTTAATCTACTACAAAATAAGCTGATTCCCTGCACAAAAAAATATATAGCATTGTAATATAGCAATGATGAAGTATACAGTGGCTTCATAAATTTAAAACCATTAAAAAGCAAAACACACCTGATGCACATTTTTTGTTCTTCATTTTCTAGAAGTAGAGTTTAAAAACCTTGCTGTGTTTTTGTGTAGGTAATAAAGAGAAGGTGCAACGCCATCTTGCTTTGATAAAAGTGACTTGAACGCTCCTGACTTCGTAAATACGAACTTCCCAGGAGGACAATAACGCATTATATGACATTATTGGCAGTTGTTAGTGTTGCCTTAATAGCTTCTTCTAACTGACGTTTTTCAGATGTTGTTGTGTTCACTTTGTGAAACCCCATGTGCAGAAAGTGCTTGAGGAAGACTTAGGGTCTGGATGGAAGGAGAAACTCTCATCATTTGAGGAAAAACCCTTTGCTGCTGCCTCCATTGGTCAAGTGCATCATGGAGTTTTGCTTGATGGGAGGGAAATTGCTATGAAGATTCAGGTATTCGACTGAATTTTTCATGTTCTGGTTTCAGCAGTCTAAAGTTTTGCAACATATATTGATGTTTTGTGTAAACAAACTTTTTTTGTTTTCTCATATAGTACCCGGGTGTCGCTGAGAGCATTCATAGTGACATCAACAATCTTATGTCTGTTCTGAAGATGAGTCTTGTGCTGCCTGATGGTGAGCACTGGCAATTTTTTCATTTTTATTTTAAGTTCAAAAGGCAAAAATGTCAGAAGTGGGTACATTGAGTCCTACACATTGTGTGGGATGTCAGTAGCTGTTGATTTATTTGAACAGGTCTGTTTGCTGACAGTAGTCTCGAGGTTCTTCAGAGGGAGCTGGCATGGGAGTGTGACTACAAGAGAGAGGCAGAGTGTGCAAAGCGATTCAGGTATATCATAAATATTCAGTTCTAATAAGTATCTGGATTGTGTACCGTTTGAATGGACCATAACAACACAGTTTTGGCTCTGTAATGTTTTTGAAAGCAGTCCTTTACACATTAACATAGTCCTTTACACTATTTTTCTTGACTCCCACAGGAATTTGCTTGAAGGAGATCCAGTATTCATGGTCCCTGAGGTCTTTGATGAGCTGTCGGGTCGTCGTGTGATCACCATGGAACTGGTTAATGGAGTTCCACTGGACAGCTGTGTTGATTTGAATCAGGAGACTAGAAATGAGGTGGGTTTTAAACAGAGAACAGACATTTGCAATAAGCTTTTGTTTGATTCATTTGCTTAAATGTTTGTACATTTTTGTGTTGTAACTTGGCACTAAATCTTTGAATCAAAGATATACCCTTTGCATAGATGTGTGAATAACCTACAATAGTATTTCTCTTGATTTGGCATTATTGATACTGTTTATCTAATGGTATCCTATTTTATTTAACTGAAAATGAACTTTTGGAAAATAATTCTCGCTCACCTTTATTCGGTAGATAAGTTTTAACATCCTGCAGTTGTGTTTGAGAGAGCTGTTTGAGTTCCGCTTCATGCAGACAGACCCCAATTGGTCCAACTTCTTCTACAATAGTGAACAGAACAAGGTGAGCAACCACTGACACTGACGACAGAGTTGTGTATGTTCAGATGTATTTGCTCATCTATAGTTTCACAGTAACACATTTAACAGACACACACACACACACACACACACACACACACACACACACACACACACACACACACACACACACACACACACACACACACACACACACACACATACATACACACACACACACACACACACACACATACACATTTTTTTTTTTTTAAATAAATTAATACTTTTAATGCTCAAGATTGCATTAAATTTATCAAAAGTGACAGTAAAGACAATTATAATTCTTTCTATTCAAAGAATCCTGATTTTTGAAGGTTTGCTCAGCATGACTGTTTTCAACATTGAGAATAATAATAAATGTTTCTTGAGCAGCAAATCAGCATATTAGAACGATTTCTGAAGGGTCATGTGACACTGAAGACTGGAGTAATGATGCTGAAAATTCAGCTTTGCCATCACAGGAATATATTACATTTTAAAATACTGCTATTCAATTATATTTAAATAATAATAATAATAATAATTCATTACATTTATATAGCGCTTTTCTCGATACTCAAAGCGCTTCACTCCTCAACCACCACCAATGTGCAGCACCACCTGGATGATGCGACAGCAGCCATATTGCTCCAGAACGCCCACCACACACCAGCTTACTGGTGGAGAGGAGACAGAGTGATGAAGCCAATTAGTATATATATATATGGGGATGATAAGGAGGCCATGATGGACAGAGGCCACTGGGCAAATTTGTCCAGGATGTCGGGGTTACACCCCTACTCTTTCGAAAGACATCCTGGGGTTTTTTGTGACCACAGAGAGTCAGGACCTCGGTTTAATGTCTCATCCGAAAGACGGCGCTCTTTGACAGTATAGTGTCCCCATCACTACACTGGGGTGTTAGGACCCACACAGGCCACAGGGTGAGCGCCCCCTGCTGGCCTCACTAACACCTCTTCCAGCAGCAGCCTGGTTTTTCCAGAAGGTCTCCTTAATAAAAGGAGACCTTCTCCTTTTCTCTTAATAAAATTATATTAAGAGAAAACAGTTATTTAATAATGTGAAAATATTTCAAAATGGTTTATATTGTAATATTGTATATTTTAACTTCCATATTTCTTTCATAATTTCTTAATTGCTTTCATAATTTCTTAATTGCATGTCTGTTTGTGTTCAGGGTGCTGTTAGACCTTTCCACTTCCCCCCATTGAAACAGTATTTATGACTTTGATCATTTGTTCTTCATCATAACAGATATTTCTGTTGGACTTTGGAGCCTGCCGAGATTACCCAGAGTCATTCACAGATGATTACATAGAGGTACAGATTTTGGGAATATTTTTGCACAACACCTTAGTGGGTAGGACTGGAATGGGATGTGAAAGGGCTTTGCATAAAAAGTGAGCTTGAGTTTTGTTATTAATAGGAATCTCTATTTAGACACATTTGAATTATTAAAAATTCGCAATAGAACTTAAAAACAATGTAACGGTAAGATGATACAACAATATTGGTAAATGTTAAAAAGAACATTAACTGCATTTGTTCCCTTTTATGTATCTTTCTTAAAGTGTGTATAATGTATATATTTTTTCAAATGATTGTCATTTTAAGGTGGTTCATGCAGCGTCAATCGGAGACAGGGCAACTGTTCTGCAGAAATCTAAAGACCTGAAGTTTCTTACCGGGTTCGAAGCCAAGGTTTGTGGCTTTATATGGTTTATAATACAATAGTTTTACTGTCTTGCATATTTTCTATCCGCTTTTTCCTTTACTTCCCCCTAGATTTAAAGCCATTACTTTCTCTATTGTTTCGAGACTGTCCTCTTTAACAAAATGGTCTTATTCTCTTCAGGCATTCGAGGATGCACACGTGGAGGCAGTGATGATCCTTGGTGAAGCGTTTGCTTCTACCGAAACGTTTGACTTTGGCACTCAGAGTACCACACAGCGCATCCAGAGCCTGATCCCTGTCATGCTTCGACACCGTCTCACTCCTCCTCCAGAGGAGACTTACTCTCTGCACCGCAAAATGGCTGGCTCATTCCTCATCTGTTCCAAGCTAAAGGCCCACATTTCCTGCCGAAATATGTTCCTTGATATTTACAATGCCTACAAACGTCAACGACAGGAAAGATGCACGCAGGTTTAGGTTTTGAGGGTTATATGTGACCATATCACTCAAGAACTTCAAGATCATCAAGAACTTCAAGATCATCATGACACACATGTTTATTTATATGTATACAAAGAAA
Organism: Phoxinus dragarum; assembly: GCA_033366665.1. NCBI lineage: Eukaryota > Metazoa > Chordata > Actinopteri > Cypriniformes > Leuciscidae > Phoxinus > Phoxinus dragarum. Next base: position 26,813 of record JARPMJ010005006.1, read on the forward strand.
GTTCAATTGTGTCAGTATGTTTTTTTGCCTTTTATTTTCTTTGATTGAAAAAAAATGAATGCAAAGGTAGATATTCTTAGAATTAGTTAACAAGGTCCTTGTTATGATCATTGCCAAGCTTTTAAAGTTATGACACTGTAAGCAATGAATATAACGATTTTACTCCAGTGCAGTGAATTATAAATCAGAATTCCTGTAAATTATATTAATCTAACAATAAAATTTGACTGCATGGTTTGATTTGCAACATCATGGTTCAATTTACACCAAGAAAAGTCAATGTGTGTATTTCTCTTCTCATCATTAAAAGTATGTGACATTACTGGTGTAGCAGATTGTAAATATTAGTCAATTGTGGTTTTGTAAATATTACACTGTCTTTGTGATAGTTTTAAAACCACTGAATTAAGATCATTAACATACAGTATATTATGAAAATGGAAGTAAACTTCCCATTATAAGAAATACCCATTACTGGTTATAGGGTAACAGGACCTGCTCAAATTACAAATCTGAATATCCTCCCAGATATTCTGCATATTATTTATTTATCCATTTATTTGTTAATTCACTAAAAATGATCCATGTTTTCTACATGTTTCAGTACCAATAGTATTCTTTGACCCTTGGAATAAATGTAAATACAATGTCAATAAATGTAAATGTAAGTACATGATTATGGTAATATTCTAGAATTTCCCAGAGCTTTATGTCTTGATCTGTTTATTATCAAAAATAATATAAATAATATATATATATATATATATATATATATATATATATATATAACGAGATAATTGATAATAATTAAAATATTAAAATTGTAAATATGTATATAAGTAAAGGTAAGTATTTTAATATTTTTATTTATTTATTTTTCAGCAAATAATTATTTTGTTGTTAGTTCTAAAAGTATAAAGTCAGTAACTATGAACACTCGCTCAGTAAAAGAAAAAAAGAAAAAAAAGAAGTCTGTTTTAAAAAATACAGAAACGTTAACGTTCAGAAAAGTGTGGTTTGGCCTCTAGATGACGGTATTTTATGCCTGCCGTCTGGATACTTGTATGGTCCCATTCAGACTCTTGAACATCAGCGGGAAGAAAAAATTTGCATAAACGCCCGTGTGCGCCAATGGGCTCGTCGATTGGGCGGGGCTAGCGGGTGGAGCCGCGGGAGGAGCGCAGTCTATGCGCCAGTGACTGCTGCTCACTGAATAACAAACGCAGAGATTATCAAAAATCCGTCCATTTCTCACGACCGCGTTTAAAATTTACGACCATTCGAAGCGCCTCAGGCCACGTGCATCTAATAGAGCGTCGGTTTCGCGAGGAATTCTGATGTAGAATAATCCTAAATTATTTTTTTCCCCCATATTTCCTCTGGATTACACAAAAGGCGGCACGGACACTCATTGTAGTATCCTTCTATTCGGTAAGTCCCAATGGCAATCTGTGCTCTCATTTAACATGCATTATTTATAGTTTTAGGATATCATATAATACAGCTGAAGTGGTTTGGGATTGCATGTATGCTCATATCTGTTTCATCAGATCCATATCCATGATAAAACATGAAGATATAAATAATGGAGTTATTCTCTTAGAGTTTTAAGGTATGATGGGGTTAAAAAAAATAACATCAAGACTTCCTTTTCTGGACACACAAGAATGTAAGTCCGACTGAGTCCAGATGTTTCTGAACACACATTATCATGAAACACCACCTATATGATAGATGATAATAGCATGATCCAGTGTAAAATTATGTAACACTTAAAGTGTCTCTGCTGAGAGTGATATTATGCCTTTATTAGAAACGCATAGCCATCCTCATCAACAATTAGATGACTGTTTTTGATCAATAATGGTTAGGCCATACACTGTGAGGAGTTTGTCAGAGCCCTCAATGAAATATGAGTACATGACTGCAGTGCCAGTGTACAGATGCTTTATGTAGAGTAGACTATCAATATCAGCAACATAATAATCAGCATACAATGATTAAAATACACAAATAATATTAATTATCTTTATATAATGTTCTTAGTTGATGTAGTCATACTTGAATGGATTGACAAGCCTATTCTGGCAAATCAAAATGATGTATAGACTAAAGTATTTGAAAGTAGTTATTCTGTGATGCATGTTACTTTTGCCTATGAGATCCAAGTCAATAAGGTCCAAAACCACATTGGAGAAAAAACAAACAAACATATTTAGTATATCTTCACAGAAGAATGACATAATAGAATGATTATTGAATTTTCATTTTGGTGAAATATCCCTTTAAATCTTTTAAGTCTGGTGTGGTTTGCCCACATTACATTATATCATAAGATGTCAGTGTTACATCAATGTTTACATTTTTATCATCCATTTATCTTGCTACACAGTAATTCCTGGCATTTCTTCTCATGTGTTCAGAAGTTCAGCTCGATTCTTTTCATCAGTATTGCCGGTTGTGACCCTAGACAGGAGTTTGACCCCAGTTTGATTTGACATAAATTAAGGTGGTATTTTTTTTCTTCTTCTTCTTTTTTCTTCTGGTTGTTGGAGCTTTTTTCATTATCTGACCTTTACAATTACTTTATATATTCTAATATATTCAACTTATATCTTAATAAATTGATTTAGTCAAATAAAATACTAATTCAGTCTTTAAACCTGAACTTTTGGTTGTACTTGCGCTGCTAAACTCAAAATTCAAGCCTATATATGGGCTAGTTTAAGAATATGAATCATTGTAGGCTATTTTCTATTCATTCCCCTAGTGTACAGTCTTCTTTGGCTGGTTCACACAAAAACTGTAAGTACCCCTGTTAGCAACTTTTCTTTGCTGCACTATTTAATCACTCGTCACACCGACTGTTGGTATTGGACTGCATGTCCATAACAGCTGAATGTTTTTTTTAACTGTCCTGAGTGGGTACCGTCTGTTCCGCGTGTCTGTGGTGTAAGTCTGCGCCCCATTGTTATCCAGATGGATGAACAAGAGGACACAGCAGCTGAAACTACAATAGCATGAGGGCAAAGGGCAATCAGACGGCTGCCAGCTAAGCTGTGGCACTGGAGAAGGATGTCATTTCCTTTGTAATAATAAGGGTGTGACTTCTAAACAATGGACTACAATTCTGCGCCATACAGAGAGCGGTTGCTTGAAAAAGCCATTTCCGTTTTTTGCTGAGCCATTCTTCAATTGCAATGGGTGAATTGTGTCGAGGGATTTGTGTCTTTGTAATTTGGTTTATTTATTGTCATGTCTCATAATTTGACAAAGGATTGTGGCTTATCTCATCACCAGGCCTTCATAATGTATCAAATGAAATGATCATCTTCTGGTCCACATGGCACCACAAGTGGCAGCAAGCTTGTGCTTTGCAGTTAAGATCTTTAGTTCAGTATTTGTACTGGCTCCACTACTGTATATATATATGCTGTATATATATATGTGTGTGTGTGTGTGTGTGTGTGACTATTCATTGATTTGATTTGCAATAAGAGTTACTTATGTAGCTATATGAATGTAGAAATCGTTTGCCAGGAAAAAAGAAAAACTTAGCAGGCATAACTTTGGAAAAAATGACTCTCCCTGTTTCCTCTGCATTAGTGTGGAAAGTCCTGGAGTCATTCAAAGTACCGGTAATCACATCAAAGTGTGCATGGCATTCAGCTGTGAAAATCAAAGTCGTTTAGCTCAATTTCTAAGGTCGACCTTTACACGTCATGCACATGTTTGAGCGCTTGCTTTTAGACCTTACATTTTTCTCTGCATTAAGAATATCATAACACATCCGCTAGTACATGACTTTACATTATGTATGACCGCACCTAAATGGACTTTACAGTGAGATCTCAACTGGCAGTGTTACAGCTCTTTACCTTCCGAGTGATCATGATGGGTAATTTAGTGATGCTTGGCAATGTGACAGGATTCTGCAAAGGAATCTGTTTAGGATCAACATTTTTCTATTGAATTAAAGAGTGTAACGCAAAGTAGATCTAGACTTGCAGACTTTTAGTTTTGATAATTTCAATGTTTAGATAAGTTCACTAAAGGCCTCACTAAAAGATTTTGAAATCTTTTAGATTTTCAAAATGTGAAACCATAAAACACGATGATAAAAAAATCGTAGATATAACAGTTTTGTTCCTATAGTGTGTGTATTGCCGCGATGTGACCAAGACAGCACACCAAACACTAAAGCCAGGCGCACGGTGTGATTCACGTTGAAATCATTGATGCTCTTATGGTCGCGGCTCGCATTGTGTGAGAGGAATTACGGGGTAATTCAAATTCGGGGATTTGGGGAATCATACACATAAACACTTTACTATATGAATTTGATTATAAGTTTAATTTTACAGTGGCTGCAACCCTACACTGGTGGTGGTTGAGGAGAGACCCCCTGATTGTAAAGCTCTTTTATACAGTAGTAAATATGAAAGCGATATATAAATGCCTCATTCTATTCTATATTTCAATTCAATTCTATTCTATTCTATTCTATTCAGCGTGTGCATACACTGACACTGTTCAATTCACAATGGTCCATTTCTGTGTATAAACTATATATTATCACGTTTTATATAAGTCAACATTTGGGTAAGCTTAAACCCAATAGTTTAGTTTAGTTTAGTTTAGTTTAGTTTAGTTTAGTAATTCATAAAGCACATTTAAAAACAACAGATGTTGAAACCATAGACTGTAAAAAGGTTGAAACCAAAGTGCTGTACAACAAATAAAGAACGTCATTAAAACATAATAAAACATATAAAAAAACAATTGGATAAATGAAAATGATACACCCTTAAACTGAATTAAAACATAAATAATAACATTAAGTCTTCAAAGAGGATTAACATATAGAAACAGAAGGGGAAGATCTTGTGAAAGGGAAGACTATTCCAGAGCCGATGAACAGCCACAGAAAATGTCCGGTCACCTTTAGTTTTAAGATGTGAACGAGGGACTGAGAGGACAAATTTATTTGATTGAACATTTGAACTGAATTACACTTTTCAAATAGTAAATGTTGTTTTGGTGCTCTTTAATGTGGCCTGACGGATATGTGCAATATAAACGTTTTTATACAACTTAAAATATATTTTTATATTAAATTAATAATTAAAATTTTCAGCAAAATTAAACCTTTAATTTTGGTTTCGGTGTTTCAGTAATTTTGGTTCATCATTATTTACATAAAGTTGTTGATTATAAACAGTTTTACTAAGAGTTTTTTTTTTTTTTTTTTTTTGGGACCTGAAGTAGCATCTCATAATCAAAGGTAGAGAGAGTTGATCACATTACAAACATAGAGTAGGTTTCATGTTGACCTTAACCATTATGGCACCTTCATCACTATTCATTTGTGGAGAATTGAGTAATTGTTCTTCTTTATACTGTTTTCTAAACGATGAATAAATGACGATGGGAATCTCAGTCAGTGGTTACAGACTGGGTTACAGACTTGTGTGAAGGAAGGAGATGAAACTGAACACCGTAAGAATAGAGCAGCTTGTTTCAGCCATAAACAGAACCACTGCGGATGCTTTACAAGAGCTCATGCTCTGTGTTCTAGACTTGTACTCTTGTAAAGCATCCGCAGCAGTCTGTGTGCTTACGTAAGAGAAAGCGAGTGAGAGGGCGAGAGCAACAGGGATAGAGAAACGAGATGGATAAACGTAGTAGCGTTTCTCTGTTTGTGACTGAGAGAGCTCCCCTGTGTGGCACAACTTCAAAGTCAGGGACACAATTACAAAATGAAATGAAATTCCCCTCTGATTGCAGTGATGAGGCACTCTTCAAATATGAAGTAGCATCTCCTGTCTGATGCCTTTGTTCTTTTTAGCATCCACATCCGAATGCCTGAAACAGCAGGGAACTGCTTGGGTTTTTTTGCGGATGCATTGCTGTTAGCCTTTAATTCTATCCAAAACACCTAGAAGATAAAAGCAAAGCAAATTTCACACCCTACAGTACAAATGCATGCTGTTAACTGTGCTGTGTTTCATCATGTAAGTCTTAGACAATCAAATTTGTATCTGAAAAAAAAAAAACTGATTTGAATGATGTCCATTAAAGCAGCAGTGTGTAATTTTTGCACCATTTATGGCACCAAATGGATCTTCAAAAAGAATGTTTCCATAACGTACTTAAAAAAAACAGGGAGATAGCATCCATCCATTACAACCTTTTTTAGAAATGTGTCAAAAGAAAATGCCAGGTCACCTTTAGTTTTAAGATGTGAACGAGGAACTGAGAGAAGAAATTGATTTGATTGAACATTGGAGTTTTTGGAAGATTATCAGTTTTGTTTTGCTTAGCAGCATGAATAATGACAAATTACAAATAATTACAAAGAAATGACAAATAATGCATTTAATGAAATGAAATTTAGTAGAGGGGGCCTTTGGTAGAAAGACTGAAATCGTATTTTCTTGTAAATATAATCCAATCCAATAATCTTTGTTTTGATTGACAACTATGAAAAATATCTATATATGTTTTATTACAGTGTAGTGGAAGCCTCTGCTAACTGGCAGTGTCAGAAAACTGAATGAGTATTTGTAGGTGTGTGTAACGCTTGTATGCCTGATCAAAATCATCAACTTTTGTTGGTCACAGAGCTTAAAATCCATTGGCTTTTTGTTCAGGGAACAATGTGTTACTAACTTCTCTATAGGCCTACAAAATTACATCATCACTGCAGCACTTCATAGTACTTTAGCCTTTGCTATACAACAAGGGATGGTTTATAATATATTGTTATGATTATGTGTATTTTATTTACCGCTAAGATAACCAGTTAGCACTGCTAAACTAATAAGTTATCCTGCTAAATGTTTAAAGGAGTGTTTAATTTGACCATCTCAAATTTTGGGGAGTAAATAAATATATTTTAAAACCATGTTTTTTTTTTTTAACAAAGTTCAGAATGATCTATCCAATCATCATGGGAGGAGTGTGAACTCGTGAATAACATATTTTTCATGATTTATTACAAAGTGGAAATAATCTACTAATGCCTTTATAGTCTTAGATTCTTCTAGATTTCTATGTGCATTGAGCTGGAATCGTGTTTTAGCATCGAAAAAATACACACGGCAGCTTTAATATACCAAGATCCCAGCAAAAGACGTCATGCACCTTGATTGCCAAGATACTTAGACTTTCCACAAATACTCGTCTGAAAGGTTAAAAGTATCACATGACTGTGACTGGGGTAAAGTAGGCGGGGTTTGTGCCTCTCCAGCCCTGTGTAATTACTGTGACTCATGCCTAATGCTAACATAGACAAATGATGGAGGGTGTGGAAGCTTTTCCATCTTTGCCTATCCTGACATTCCCCTGTTTCCAATCCTCTCCTTTCCAAACATCCAAAGTCTTCAGCTGTTGAACAGATGTCGCAGATCCTCTCATCTGTAACCGAGGATCTCGCTGGAATGAGGTGGAGGAGGAAGAGTTGGAGGAAACAAACAAATGCCCAGTCACTTATATTTACTGTGTATTTTAGGCCAAATAAGAAAATAAAAAAGAGAATGGTGGTCCATGGAGCAGGGATGCTTACAGTATATACAGTGTTTGACGTATTGCACATGATCAATTATGGCTTGATGAAATCTGACTCAAGTGGTCATGGTGTACAGTAGCAAATGGAGATCTGTCTTGTCTGACCACATGTGATCGGTTCACAGGAGACGGATGTTGAGGTCAAGTTGAATTTGTTGTCGCTTTTTTCTTTTTGACTGATTTTTATTATCCTTTCATGTGTCTGAAACCTATACCATTTCCACAAATAGTTGACCTAAAGTGGAAGGAAGGAGTTTATGGAAAGTTTGATTCTATGTAAACACAGAACATGTAAACTTCTCTGGGAAGAATTTTGTAGTCAGAGTCAGACAATGCGACTGTATAGCTGTGAAGACCTGAATATCCAAAAATTAATTATATAGAACATCTACATTACAAAATAAAAAAGAGAAAAATGCCATTTGTTGTGGAATTGAAACATGGCACAATCAGAGAAGGTTGGATTCCGTCATTTCTTCTATGGTTTGCTAAGTCACACCTGTCTATCACGTTTTCTGTTTAGCGTCCTGCCTCGATCAATACGTCTTGTGCGGAGCCCATCTCATCTATTATTGCAGCATTTACTCACTATCTTGGTGTAGTGGTTTCAATCGCTTTCACTTTTTCTTCAGTATGAGTGAGGCTAGAAAATGAACGTATTCAATTCCACAAAGAATTTTCTGAACAAGATGTGCAGTGCACTTATTAGGGAGCTTAGAAATATATTAAATCTGTCTTTTTTGTAGTGTATAAAGAGGTTTTTATGAGTAAAAAATTGTGTTCAGTATTGTGGAAAGAAGCTGAATTGTTGGGGTGCTGTGACAAAGTGCATGTTCAGACATTTTTTCACCATTTAGTTAGTATTTATTTTATACATAGAACATTTTATTATTTTTGTTTATTTTATTATTATTTTCTTTTTTTTATATCAGGATGCACAATTTTTTTGGAGGGAGGGAGGGGGGAGGGGGGTTCTGATTAAAATTATGAATGCAATTTAAAATATTATTAAAATCTATTTACGATAGATAAACTCCAGGTTTGACGTGTAGCTGCACAATTTATTATTACTACTACTAGTAAATATTATTGTAATATTTAACTTTAAAATAGACTAAATCAAGGATTTAAGAAAAAGTATATAATAATACTAATAGCTTTTGCTGTTATATCAATTTAATAATTTTGCCCTAATATACATCACTCCATCTTGAGTTTGACAACAGATATGACAATAAATCTGATTACTTGACTTTCACCCCAACCATGAAACCTGTGCTTTCTGGGTTTCCAGGCCATACCTGGCCATAAACCACAGCTAATGTTAGCCTGCTATCAGAAAAGCAAGAAGCACATTTAAAAATCTCTTTTTCAAAAACAATAGGCCTCTATGCATTATGAAGTCTAGTGTTCTAGCTTACATTTTTTTTAGCTGTTTTCTTTTCAGCAGGGTATTCCGCATTTACAAACTGATTTGCTTTGCATGCTGCACAACGAAACACACCACACCCATGCATTGGAAAAGACAGAAGATAGAAAACTGAGCCAGTTCTTCACGGATGATAATGGCAAGTCTAGATGAGTGGGAATAATTTAAGTTGGAAAGAATATGTGAAGCATGTTGAACAACTTAACTTGTTAACAACGAAACTTTGTCTGTATGTCCCTAAGAGTTTATGATGTTGGCCTTTACCAGATCTTTTTTTGTTTGTTATGAGATATTTTAGAAAAAAATAATTATAATCTTTATATGGCCTCTGAATTGGATTTTTTTAAAGCATTCATCAGCCTGTATGCTAGCAGTTCACTTTTTTCTGTGTAGGTGCCAGGGTGAGGGCAAATTAAAAATTGTACTATTATGTAGTCTTAACTTTATTTTAATTGTTTGGTGTGTTTGTAGCCTATGTGTTTGTGCCAAGCGAGCTGCACAAGTCGTGAAAAGTGAAGCCAAAGTGTCTCGAGTCGATCCCCGTCCTCTCCATGTAATTTAATGGGACGTGAGACAAACTAAACAATTAAATTACACTTCAAAATACTTTCTTCCTAAAATGGTATCCGTCATTTTATGTAGTTTTTATCACACTGATGTAAGTGCAAGTGTTCGTTTTAAAAAAATAAGTTTGTGTTTTGTTAGTTATTTAATACTATACAAATTGACGTCATAATTGAACATTGTGATTGACAATAGTCACTGAGCCACCAACTGACTTTTTTCGGGAGGAGATTGGTGCTTTAGTTTTAATTTCTACATTTCGATAACTTTATTTTACACCGACATGAGTTGTTCTGCAGTAAACTGTACTAAACGACTCTGTGGGAGTGTGGCAGAGCCTTGACACTTCACTTCATGCTCACTACTCCACAGACTCGGGTCCCGAATCAGTGCAAGATGTCAGCGCCATATTGGGACATTGGCTTTTCTATGTAAGAGAGTGGAGGTGTGACGTTCAATATTTTTTATGTCTATGGTTTGTGCGTATATTTTTAATATAGGTGTGGAATCTAACCTAATCTGTTGAGGTTTATTCTTTTTGAGTAAAAAGTTTTTTAAGTGTTTTAAAGTACTCTACTGCGTGAAATTCCAATCCTTATAGTATGTATTTTTGGTTGTCCTCGCAAATGATTTTAAAATCATCATGTATACATTTTAATATAAATGATATATTTATCCATTGGAAGTTTTCAGTGATTCAAATTTTCTTTTTGATGGAATTTAAGAAATTTGTACTTGTTGCGTTTGTGTTTTAAGCTTCATTTCCTTGTGAAGTGAAGTGATGACTCTTGAGTACCATTCAGTTTACACTACAGTATCAAAGAAAAACAGACAGACCTCAAATTCAGAGTCTAAAATATAGATATTCTTAATAGGGTCTTTTTTCTGTTTGTTCATAGGTGTACCTCAAGCTCAAGTCCTCATTATCAATCCACAGTGCAGACTTCACTTGCAAATATATCCACTGTGAAACGGTGCCCGCAGGCTGTCATTGCAGAAGTCTGGAAACATGATGTAGTGTAACAAGAGCTCTACTGGTACTCTTTTTGTCAAATATAGTGAATATTCCTGTCCATGGTTCTCTGCCGTTTTACAGGACCACAGTGTCTTCGTGCTCTGTGTATTGCCACTTTAGCTTCCATTATAGGATTCTTATAGACCATAAGAGGACTTTAAATGGTTAAGTGAGATGTGTCTATCAATAGAGCAAAGTCTTTCCTTAAAATACACGGCCTTTGCGAGCAGTGAACATAACATAGAGGTTTACGAGCAGGCTGGATAGATGCTGGGATCAATAGTTTCACTTTGTAAATGTTTTAACAGCTTTTAATGCTAAAATAAAATAATCATTTAGGTAATACAGTGACATGCATTATGGATTTAAGGCAGATGGTCTCAGAAGGGGGGCAATGCATAGCATATGACACTTTTACATAGCAAATGTGTTCTCTCTCATAGTAGTGTTTTGTGAATTCTTAGTTTTATTTTAGAATTCAGATTGTGTCAGAGTCTGTCTGACTAGTGGTCAACCAACAGAGGTTTCTCAATGTCCAATGGAGATTTCTTTGGATTTATTGGTATTGATTGATAGTATACCGATATACAGGTAAAGCGATTATTATTGTTGATCATCACCTAACTAGGCCACATATTAAGATCTGGGTCGATAAGATGGTAAGAAAAGACCAGTTCTTCTAATCAACGTTTTGGATGCACGAGAAATGGGCAAGAATAAAGATCTGAGCAACTTTGACAAGGGCCAAATTGATATGGCAAGGCGACTGGGTCAGAGTATCTCTGAAATAGCAAGGCCTGTGGGTTGCTCCTGGTCAGTAGTGGTGAGAATCTACCAACAGTGATCCCAGGAAAGACAAACCACAAACCGGCGACAGGGCTCATTGATGCACGAGGTGAACGAAGGCTATCTGTCTCATCCAAGCCAAAAGTAGATCTACTGTGGTCTCGCAAAAGTTTAATGATGGTTATGAGAGAAATGCATCACAACACACAGTTTATTGCACTCTCTGTATAGCTGCAGACCAATCAGAGTGCATGATGACCCCAGTCCACCATCGAAAGCTCCAACAATGGGCACGTGAGCGTTGGAACTGGACCCTAGAGAAGTGGAAGAAGGTTGTCTGGTCCGATAAGTCCCGTTTTCTTTTAAATCACTTGGCGAGGACGGGTACAATGTGTGCCTTTTACCTGTGGAAGTGATAGCACCAGAATGCACTGTGGGGCGACGACAAGCCGGTGGAAGGAATGTGATGCACTGCATGGGCAATGTTCTGCTGAGCAACCCTGGGTCCTGCCAATCTTGTGGACGTAAATTTAACACATGCCACCTACCTAAACATTGATGCAGACCAAGTACAGCCTTTCATGACAATGGTGTTCCCTGCTGGAAGTGGACCTTTCAGCAGGATAATGCACTCTACACATTGTACAGGAATGGTTTGAGGAACATGAAGAAGACTTTAAGGTGTTGTTCTGGCCCTCCAAATTCCCCAGATCTCAATCCAATTTAGCATCTGTGGGATGTGCTTGACCAGCAAGTTCAATCCACTCCGGCTTCATCTCGTAACCTACAGGACTTGAATGATCTGCTGCTAATGTCTTGATGCCAAATACGGATACCACAGGAAACATTCAGGGGTCTTGTAGAGTCCATGCCTCGGTGGGTCGACACTGTATAACAGTATATTTGGCAGGTGACCGTGGTCATAATGTTTTGGCTCATCTGTGTTTATTGATACCAATCATATTGATGGATATTTTAAAAGTCAATATTGGATATTTAATTGTCCAATGCCCTATTTTTACGTTTAGATTACATATGCCGTCATTTAACACTGACGTAAAGTTGATCTTTAAAAACACAAAAAAATTATTTAACTGTGTTAAATGTAAAAAAAAATTTTCAATGGTTTGGAAGAATATCAAATTGTCATCCCTATATTAACTATAACGTTATTTTTGTTTTTGAAAGAAGTCTCTTATACTCACCAATGCTACATTTATTTGATCACTTTGATCAAAACTATAGTAAAAGCAGTAATATCGAAGTATTATTACAATTAAATTTTTTTTTTTCTAATTTAATATATTTCAAAATGTAATGTATTCCTGTGATGGTAAAGCTGAATTTTCAGCAGCCATTACTCCAGTCTCCAGTGTCACATGATCCTTTAAAGAACAGTAAATGTACATAATGCTCAAAAAAAGTGTACTATCCATTTGACAACGCAGATAATCTCAAATTGATCTATTGGTTTGTCACTATCTACCTCTACTTTAGAGTCTGGATGCTTTGGGGTCCAGAGCCATTTAATGTTAGGCCCTGGATCCGTTTGTAAACCATTTTGTAAGCTCTTAATCATCCCACAGTGAGAAGCAGCAGATCACTTAGAAGTGAGCCATGTAAGGGTCCTAAGATTTGGACACTGTTCGGACACCCTCCCCCAAACTCACTGAAACCCCCTAACTCCTCCCTCATACAGCTGGCTGTGTTTGGTCAGGGAGCGGAGCGGGACGGGGGGAGGGGGTCAGTGGAAGCACAGCTGGTCTGACCTCCCTGCAACCAGCTGCCGTAACAAAGGACCCCTGTCAGGCTTCTAGAAAGGTGGCCCGTCTACCCATCTTTTTTTTCCCTGTCCCATTTCTCTTCTGCCACTCTCCCTCCCCCACTCCGACTCCATTGTATCCCTGTAGATCTGTCCCAGCTGTTAGGATCTTTTTATGTGCCTTTCTTTTGGTGTGACCTCCCTTCTACTGAATTAACCCCGCTTCCATATGCATTCACGACTCGTACACATACACCCTTTTGCAAAACTGTGAGCACAACTTTTAAGGGTTCGACAGAATGTTGATACCCTGAGCAAAAATACGGTAAAAACAGTAATATTGTGAAATATTATCACAATTTAAAAGATCAATTTTCTATTTGAATATTTTTAAATGTAATTTATTCCTCTGATGACAAAGCTGAATTTCCAGCAGCATTACTCCAGTCTTCAGTGTCACTTCAGTTGTTCTAATGTGGATTTGCTGCTTAAGAAACATTTCTTGTCACTATCAGTGTTGGAAACAGTTGGGCTGCTCAATAATAATCAAGCAGCACAATTTATTAACAGCATTTATTTGAAATTGAAATATTTTGGAGTGTAAATAAATGTCTTTACTGTCACGGTTTATCAATTTAATGCAATATTAAATGCACACTGAATTTAACAGAACAGTGTTCTATTTGCATAGTATTCAAAAAATAGTTTTTTTTAAGGCTGACAGAACGGGGTCCGACAGAATGCTGATGCTGAAGCTTTTTGGCCAGATACCTTGAGGGTGGGCCTTGTGTCGGCTTGATGCCACCCAGTACCCGTCCCATTCCCTTTTGTTCCAAGTCGCGCGTGCCTAGCAATTCACAGCAATTGTGTTGATAGCGGGGAGGCCGGGCTGTGTCCCTTTGTAGTCCAGCCATTGTTCCTGACACACGCTAGTGTTTGACAGACGCACGTGCTGACAAAGGCCACACAGCATACCTCTGCTAATTATTTGCTGGGGCCCGCTGAAAGATGAGACGCGGTGACCATCTGTGATCCGTGCTTTTAAGCTCTGTATGCACACCCGTCCGGCCTCTTCAAATCCTTGCCATTGAGCTTTTATATCTTATTCCGTGTTTTTTTTTGGCCTGTCTGTTAGGTAAAGTTTTTAAAAACCTAGATCTAGAAGAATCCAGACTGAATTTGTTGGATCTCATATTGAAAATCTCACATTTGTCTCCTCTTGAAATATTGAACTTCTGACATTGAAATTCTGGCAAATAAGCTCATAATGTCATGCTATGGCTTATAACTGTTAAATTGATCATTATTAGCATTTCCATTTTGTGTAAATAAATTAAAAGTGAAACAACAAAAACTTAAAAAACTAAACCATCATTTTAATCGTTTAGAAATATTATTTTAAATACTACAAATGAATTTAGGCATCGTTGTGACTAGTGATTTTTGAAGATTAACTTTAAGGGTGTGTTCACACTTGGCGTGTTTGGTTAAATTAAAACGAACCCTGTGATTGCTCAGTTAGTGCGGTTCATGTTGAACATCACAGTTCTGTTCAGACATCAGAACCGCGTCTTCTCGAAGCAGATTTTCGTTTGTGTGTGTGACGGAGGGATTCCTGCTGCTGTTTTGACTGGTTTACACATTTTATAAGCACTTCGCGAGTTCTCAGCTGGTCAAAATACCATTATATGCAGGCTACGCACATAAGACAAGCTCAGATATCCCAGCACACAGCATTGTTTTGGATGTTCGGTAAGTTCCGTCACGAAATATACGTGATAAATTCCGACCAATCAGGTTGTGAACATATCCCTATGCCTTTAGGTTTGGTATCTTTAGGTTCGGTGTTAAAATGCCAATGTGAATGCTAAGCGAACCAGGAGTACAAGTGTGAACACACCCAAAGTGAGTGTTTGATTATGGTAATCTAAGGTAATCTAAATATAAAATTGAGAAAATGAGCGTGTGCAATTCAAGTGTTTACATGCTTAATTATTCCTATTGATCGGATTATTTGATTTGAATTTCATTCAGATAGAACCCAGTCGGATCGAATGAGGTGTTTACATAAAGGATTTTCATTTGGATTGATTGAGCCATCAATGGATTATTTGGGTGCATTTAAACGTAGCTAATATGTAACTATATAACTAAAATTCTCATCAAATTCTAATAATGATAAAATATATATATATAAGTAATATAATATTCATCTGCTCTAATTTAAATTTACCACTATTCATGATTTTTATCAAGTGGGGAAAGTTTTCAGGAAGCGTCTCAGCCTGGGTTGAATGAGTTTTTGTTAAGTCAGAGGCCCCCTTTGTCCCACAAGGCTTTGCTTCCTTACAACCAGACAAAACATTAATGGAAAGGTGCGCTTCCATGGCTTAAACGACTTTCACTGACTGGTTGAGAGGTGGAGATAACAGTCGTTTCATTCTAGCATGGAGCGCTAACTTCATTCTGTCTGCTTTGCTCTTCTTGCCTTTTAGTTTGAATCAATACACTGTATCTGCCTAGCGAAGGTAATCTAATGCACTGGGTGAAGTGTCCAGACTATAGCCAAAAGGCACTACTAAAGCACAATCAATGTAGTCCACAAATAACAGCCGTCTGCTGAAGTAACATCGAAGGTTTTCAAACAGGTATTTCTGGAATATTTTCAATTTAGGTGGTTTATTTTGAGATAATGTTTTGTAGCATGGCCTGATAGCATAATGGTTTCTTATTCTCTTCCTTTAAAAAAACTCTTGGTTGGGTATCACAACAGGGTCAGACAAGTGCATGCCTTTGTTTTCTTTCTAAAATAGAACAGCAGCATGCAGATGTCAAGTCTCCGAAAACAAAGGAAGAATGAGTAGGAAACTCCATATTTTCTTTAACGGAATAGTTTACCCAATAATGCAAATTCTGTCATTAATTACTCACCCTCATGTTGTTCCAAACCCGTAAGACTTTTGTTCATCTTCGGAACACAAATGAAGATCTTTTTGATGAAATCTGAGAGCTTTCTGTCTCTCCATTGACAGCTATACAACTACCACTTTGATGTTTCATAAAGTTCATAAAGAGATTGAAAAACTAATCCATATGAATTGAGCGGTTTAGTCCAAAACTTTCTGAAGAAACATGATTGCTTTATATGATAAACAGATTGAATTTAGGTTTTTATTAACATATAATTTAGACTTTTATTCACATAGGCCTATACCAATACATATATATATGTTTTTATATATATATTGGCTGATAACAGATATGGTTCCAATATATTGTGCATCCGTAGTCATTTAATGGCATGGATAGGAACCAGTGTCGTCTGTGATGATAGGTTTATTAGCATTTTTTTATTAGTTCCACTCGTGCAGTGACGTCCTAAGTTCGCCCCATGACCACAGGCAGCTGTCCCACGCCATTAGCATAACAAAGTTGTCCACTTCTGCTCCCTGTGTTGGATGCCACTAGCTGTCAAGAAGGAACCATGTGGCATGTCCCAGTCCTGCTGTGGGCCATCTGTGGGTCTGTTCTCCTTTCCACTCACTTTTCCTGACTCACTCTTACCAGTGTGGTGGAAACCTCCATTAAACATACTTGAGTCATCGCAGCATTCGGCTGCAGTCTAATAATTGTGGGTAATAAATTTAAAAACAGTGTTTGTGTTTATCCAATATGGACTTGGACGTGGTTGGAGGTCCTGCCATGCTGACATTTGTCAGTTACTGGCCTTTTTCGTGCTTTCCCACTGTGGTCTATTTATTCTTGGGTGTACTGTGTGAATGTGCACCCAGCGGCATTTAATAATTTTTCAGGGAAATGTAGACTTTGTGGGGGAGAATTGAATGAAAGTATTAGCATGTCAGTGAGCACTGTTGACATTACCTCTGACCTATTGATATATTTATACATAAGACAGGTTAATGGTATTTACGTGTGGTATTTAGCCATTTTTAAATTATCGGTTGATTAAACATGCCCGCTTGGACATTTAACAGAAGTGCTAGCTCACTATTACGTTTTGTTCCAATACAAAAAGTAAGAAAATCTGGTAACGCTTTATTTTAAGGGTACATAGTTATACGTTACAACATGTACTTATAGTAGTAACAGTAAATTATGCATAATTACAAGTAACAAGCCCTAACCGTAACTAGGGCTGTCACTTTTTATTCGATATTCGAATATGCATTCGAACATGACGTGAAATATCCGTAATCGAACTTCAAATAAACTATTCGGTTTTTAAAGTGCCATGTCTAGCGCATTTTTTACAGTCTATGATTAGACCGTTTGCTTTTTATTTTAAAAAAGCGTGTTATTTTGAAAGGGTGTTATTTTGAAAGCGTGTTACAGGCTATATAGGCTATGTTATAGTCCGATATGACGGCGCGCTGCTGCAACACGTATCACCGCAGATCTATTCATCAAGCGCCAAGCAAGCCAATGTGCAAACTATCGCAAATCAAAGTGAAAGTAAGTCGCAGACGCTTTAACACACAATAATAATAATCTTCATTAAAAGTAAAGAAACTAAATGATCTTACCAGGGCTGCCGCTCTCTCTTATTGCAGTCTTTGATGTTAGCTGATGATCAATAAAATGCAGCTCATATCTGTTGCTTTCGGTTACATTAAATCCATTAAATCTGCATATAGCGCGGGAATTGAAGATCGGACTTTTATCCGGTTTAAACCACATTTAGGCCTATGTGACCAGGTGTAAATGGAATCGTTTTGATAGCTATCCGATCTGAGAAAACGCATGAAGTGTCTGGTTTAAACAGCCCCAGAAACGCAGCAGACGGCCAGAGCATCGCCAGGCGTCCAACATCGTATGACTGCATACTTTCCTGCACAACTGGTCGGCACCGTGCAGATGCACATGTAAAGGCAAGGTTTATTTGGAGATATGAGTCAAGTGTAATTTTGGGAGTCCTGTTTATGACTGTCAAACTGTTAGTAGCCTAAAGTTTCGACTGATGTTTTTTTTTTTTCTCCGCACGCGCGCGCGGGGGAGGGGGGGGGGGGGGGGGGATATGGGAATAGATATTCGAATATATTCGAATACATAGGCTGGTATTTGATATCCGTTCGAATTTGATTTTTCTCAAAAGTGACAGCCCTAACCGTAACTCTATAGTAAGTACATGTAATTAATATTACTCAATACTTATTTTAGTAAGTACAATGTAACTACGTCACCTTAAAATAAAGTGAAACTGGAGTGTAACTATTACTTACTATAAAAGTAATGACCCGCTCTTCCTCTGAAATGACGTTTCTTTTTTACTGTCATCACTTTGGCCACAATGGACTATTGAATAATGTTAACACATTAAATAACTATTTAAGAACTGTTTTAATGAATTTGCATTTACATTGGCTCCATTCTTTTCCATCAATTACCAATGGATAAAGTTATGCCATACTTTTTTTCTTGTTAAATATCCTGTTTCACTTTGAAATATGCCACATTATGTAAGTAAATTGGGTTACAAATTATAATTAATATTGATTTTAAACAATCAACTTTATTAAGTAACCAGAACAAACAAAGAAAAAGCACAGAAATTCCCATGCAAATGTTCCACAATTATTTATTTATTTATTCATTTATTTATTAATACATTTTCTAATAATTTAGAATAAATTATTTGCTAATATATTCATGTTGGTTTTATGCTGTATCAGCCATTGAACACCCTGCTCTCGGCCAATTTTAAGACATTCTTTGTATAAATATTAGCATTAGGTATGTTAGACTTTCTCCTGACACTTATGCATAGTTAAACTGTGAATTTTCCCCACCATGTGCCAGGAAGTAGTGTCAAGACAACAATTAGTCAAAATGTGTTTGCAATAGCGCATCATTTCCATGCTTCATTTCTCCCATAGCATCTTCCTTCCATCAGGCTTTGGTACTCACCCCATACAACCCTTGTAGGAGCGGTTGCCATGGGAGCTGGTTGCCATGCAGCCGAAGGAGGTGGTGATTGGGGGTGTTGATGTAGATTGGAGTGAGGTATGACGAACAGTGAGGATTCTTAGCGTGACGGACCTCTGGGTGTGATTGCTCTCTGGGTCTCTTGTCAGATCAAACAGGGACTGCAATCATGCCTGTAGCGAAAATTAGAACGAGGGAGGAAAACAGGCAGAGAGAGAAAGAGGAGAGGGCTGGGAGAAACCACATTAGGGGGAATGAGTTTTTTGAGACTAAGATTTAGTAATCGAATGCAGTGGAGTTAGAGAGAACAAACAAGGAAGTGGCATCGCTACTGGTCTCTGCGCCTCTTTGGGCCTCGCTGGAGGCTCTCGTCTGCTTGATATCAGTGCTTCTGCGTCAGATGGGCTGCTTTTATGCCTTGAGGCTTTGAGAACAAGCAGACTGGGCCAGTGTGTTCACATGAGCCTGGGGCTCCCCCTCCATGGTGATGGGACTGATTGCAGGGCAGCTGAGGGAAGTCATAGCCCCGCCCTCTGTTGGGATATTTTGGAAGTAAACTGCGGGTTTCATGCACTCGTTTACTCCAAAAATTAAAATTATATAATTTACTCACCCTTCTTTCTATCCAAATCCAAGGTTTCTGAAGAGACAAGATCAGTTAACCGATTTAATTTAGGCTTTTATTCACTACAGGGCTTGATATAAAAATGTTTTAGCTTACCAGCCAATGTGGCTAGTGGTTTTCCAAAGTAACTAGCCACTCAAGCATTTATAGATATGGGGGGATATAGATATATAGATGCCATATAGATATTTTTAATATTATCTCATAATTTGGCAACAGGTATATTAGGCTGCTGTCACTTTAAGACCTGACGCACGGATCCATACTGCTACACATGCGTTTTCTTTCTCAACTGTTTATGTTCACTTAAAACATAACTGACTGTTTATGTGAACACTCGCCAAGACCGGTATTTTGACATTATTTTGTGTATATTTGACTGTTTAAGTGCAATAAGCAGCGAAAAAGAGCTAAATTTAAGAGGTGCACTTTGGGTGTGAGCACAAAATCTGCGGGAATAAGTAAAATGATGCACAATACACGCAATCCCTATCCCACAGCGAAATTCAAGCCCTGTAACAATATTCATCTGGAGTAAATGAAACAAGTGAGTGAGAGGAGGTGGGTTTGTGTGTCAACTCTCTGTCGGAGCAACCCGATCACACTAAATGCGTCTCTATAGCACGCAGTGTGTTTATCGTGCAATATTGTACAGTATGCGCGAAATTTAGTTTTTACGTGCATACGCATGTGTTGGTTAGGGTAGGTTTTGTAGTGGTGTGGGGTGCGTGTGTATTACACGCAATGAAGTGCGTATCAAATGCACGCGAAAACTGCGTATCATATGCACGTAAAAACTAATTTTCGCATATAAATTCCACAAAAAACACACTGCGTGCTATAGAGACGCATTTATGTAAGAACAGGCTGGTCAGAGAGAGAGATGAGAGAGAGAGAATTCAAGACACCAAAGTGGCTTGTAGGAATGGCAGCATTACACGCCACTGCTGAAATCCACCCGCATGGCAGGTTTGCTGGTTTCTCAAGCCCTGTTCACTTATAAACATTGATCAGCACGTACGTAGTGCACATCAAATGATGTTTTATTAACAAGGTTCGGGAGGAACACGTTCTAATGATCAAGCAATCAAGTAACTCCAACCAGCTGTCATCAATCAGTAATCAACAGATCCACTCAATCAGCTTGAGCAAGCCTATAAATATTCACAGTCAACTCACCCTTATTCCTCGACAGTTTTCAGCATTTGGTTCTCCGTTCTGCAAACGATGTCTCAAATGCAACGTTCACCGTCCGATGACGAGCTCAACCGCTCTCCGGTTCCTCCGCCGCCATCAGCCGGCCCTAGGACCACTTCTTCTCCGCCTGATATCGCCTCCGAGCCCCAGGCTTCATCTCGCGGGCGCCGGTCTGCACAAGCAACCCCCCGCACGCCAAGACGCCGAGGCCTGCCCTCACCTCCACCAGCGAGGACTCCAGCTTTCTCCCCGGCATCCTCCTATCATTCGGCCGTACCCACGATTCCACCCATTGGAAAGTGGACAGTCATGAGTCTGAGACAAGCGCTGATGAATTCTGATATTCAGCCTTCACGCAGGATGAACAAAGCGCAATTGTACAATCTGTACGTCACCGTGCAGTCATCCAATCTCTCTCCCAAGTCCACCCCAGCTTCCACGGCAGCCAGCAGGCTGAGAAAAACCGGGAGGCCCTGAATCCGCCTCGCCAGACACCGTCTCCTCCTCATTCAAGATCCGGTTTTCGGCGTGCATCAGCCCGCAGTACCAGGCCTTCAGCGAGCCTGGGCCGCGCCCCAGATGCCTCCGCTGCGAGCCCTCACTCGCCTCCCGCCTCAGCTCAGCTTTTCACCGCGGCGCTTCCCGCCGTAGCGCCTTACACAGCTGGGACCGCCGGCCCACCCCCAGCCTCCCAGCTTTTTCCTCCCGCTATTTTCAACTCTTTTCCTTTGCAGTGGCCTCCGGCTCCCGTAGCAGACGCTAGCGTGAGGCTGCCTCCGCTAGCGGCGCAGGCCCGGCCTTTCAGTCATCTTCCCGCGACTACTGCTAACTCCTCCCCTTTTCAGTGGTCTGCAGTCCAAGCAAGCGCGAGGCTGCCTCCGCTTGTAACTGAGGCTCACACTTCTCATTCATATCCTCCTTTTCCCCCTCATGTTTCTTTCAATTTCCCTCCCCAAGCCCTCAGGCCGATTTAAGCGTGAGGCTGCCTCCGCCGATAGTCGCAGCCCCGGCTTCTCTCCCTTTCAGCTCTCTCTTAAACGCAAAATCTAACTATTCTCTTTTTACAGCTACACCGATGCCTGTCCCACAAAACGCCGTCGCTCTGGAGCCTCCACCAGTGGCCCACAACATCCGAGCACAGATCCTGGCAGGTGCAGACATAGACCTTTCACATTTACTTTCTCTGCTCCCCGTGTCCGATTCTAACCGCCAGTTGGACTGCGGGGATTTTTCAGTGACTTTAAAAAATCAAAACATGCATTCATCACGTTTACTTTCGTTTTCTGAATTCTCCATCGCTTTCAGCCATTTCACAGAAGTCATTTGTTCAGCATTCCCTCATAGGCGGCGCGAACTGAACGACTATTTAGCGCTCATCGCCGAGCTCGCGTTGTCTTACGGGGGAGGGCACTTTTATACCTACCACAAACTCTTCTCGGCAAAATGCGCTGTTAGAGTTTCCCAGTGGAACCAGTGCCCTTACTGGGGTGCACTCGACACCGACCTTCACAGCAGAGTATTCCTTGGCTGCAGGAACATTTCTTGCGCGGTCTGCAGGTCAGTAGCTCATTCCACCATATCATGCCCACAAGTTAACCCCTCCATTCCCCCTTGCTCAGACACAGCACCAGTTAAATCCACCAGTTATGTACCAGACCGGCAACCATCAACGCAAATCCCCACGATGCCGATTTCAGCTCCAGAGCTTCTATGGATAGCAAACAGCTCTGCAACAATTTTAACGCTGGCAAGTGCACCAGGCAGCGTTGTCGATACTTGCACATATGCAGTTTCTGCGGCGGTGCCCATGCCCGTCCTGTATGCCCCGTGTTTAAAGATGTCAATTAAAAATCCAAAAATTATTATCGACTCCCGTGAATATTCTCGCCTTTCTATCGAACTAGCTCACCACCCGGACTCCGACTTCACTGAATATCTGCTTTCCGGCCTCCAACATGGTTTTAAACCTGGAGTGGTTTGCCCGCTCTCCCAAAACGTCATCTGCGATAATCTCCAATCGTCTCTCGCCGAGCCTGACGTAGTTAGATAACCTGATTAAAAAAGAAGTCCATTCAGGCTTTATGATTGGCCGTTTTGACGATCCTCCATTTAAAGTTTTTCGCATCAGCCCCATCGGCGTGGCTACGAGAAAGTTTTCAGGTAAGAAACGTCTCATAGTTGATCTGTCAGCTCCGCATAATTCATTTTTCCCAAGCACTAACAGCCTGATCCCACTTGACGAATTTTCTCTCAAATACCATGACGTAGATCAAGCAGTCGACCTAATAAAAATCGTGGGTCGTGGCGCTTGGCTCGCAAAAATTGACATCACCTCAGCTTTCAAAGTGATGCCCATCCACCCTGATTCATGGCACTTATTCGGAGTGCGCTGGCAAGGGAAATTCTATTTTGCCGTTCGTTTAACTTTTGGATGCAAAAGCAGCCCCAAAATTTTTACATGCTATCCGAAGCTGTTTGCTGGATCTTGTCAAACAACCACGCAATTCCTCACCTCATTCACCTGCTAGACGATTTTCTAATCATTTCGCCTTCCAGTGCCATTCCAGCCGCTCATATTCTCACAGTTCAAAGAGTTTTTCCGAGCTCGGAATCCCCATCGCCCAAGAAAAACCATGGGTCCCTAAATGTATTTATACCCTGCGCACAGGCTACCAATCCCTCAACACCTCTCGCACGCTCGATGCCATGTTTATTTTAGCCTTTTTGGTTCCCTCAGATGCTCGGAACTGGCTATCACTTCCCGATTTGACCCAAAAGTCCACCCAAGCATCTCAGACCTATCAGTACTTGACAGCGAAACAATCTCCTTTTTGATAAAACAAAGCAAAACAGATCAAACCAAAAAAGGTCATTTTATATACATTTTCAACCTTTCATCACCAATTCAACCATACCAAACCATACTGGCATACCTCCAACTGAGAACTCTCAGGCTAAATCCCATCTCGAACCCCTCTTCGTGGACGACTCCAACAAACCTGTGACACGCTTTTGGTTCCAAAAGCACCTCAAATCCGTTCTCCAACAATCAGGCATCCCGGCAGAGAATTTCTCCAGCCATTCCTTCCGCATCGGGGCAGCAACCTCAGCAGCTCAAAAAGGCCTCTCTCAGCAGCAGATCCAAGCCCTTGGAAGATGGTCCTCAGACGCCTTCCAAAGCTACATCAGAACCAACCGATACCACATTAAAAAAGCCCACCAAACCCTCACGTTGCCCTGTACGTCGAGCATATAGGTCTTCTCTTCCTCCGTCCAGCGAGTATTGATCTCCCAGCGGACACAGCGAGAACCTTTCCGGTCAAGCATCCAAGTCTTCTCTTTCTCCGTCCAGCGAGTATTGATCTCCCAGCGGACACAGCGAGAGCCTTCCCGGTCGAGCATATGTCTCCTCCTCCTCTGTCCAGCGAGTATTGATCTCCCAGCGGACACAGCGAGAGCCTCTCCAGCCAAACTTGTCTCCTCTTTCTCCGTCCAGCGAGTATTGATCTCCCAGCGGACACAGCGAGAACCTTTCCGGTCAAGCATCCAAGTCTTCTCTTTCTCCGTCCAGCGAGTATTGATCTCCCAGCGGACACAGCGAGAGCCTTCCCGGTCGAGCATATGTCTCCTCCTCCTCTGTCCAGCGAGTATTGATCTCCCAGCGGACACAGCGAGAGCCTCTCCAGCCAAACTTGTCTCCTCTTTCTCCGTCCAGCGAGTATTGATCTCCCAGCGGACACAGCGAGAACCTTTCCGGTCAAGCATCCAAGTCTTCTCTTTCTCCGTCCAGCGAGTATTGATCTCCCAGCGGACACAGCGAGAGCCTTCCCGGTCGAGCATATGTCTCCTCCTCCTCTGTCCAGCGAGTATTGATCTCCCAGCGGACACAGCGAGAGCCTCTCCAGCCAAACTTGTCTCCTCTTTCTCCGTCCAGCGAGTATTGATCTCCAGCGGACACAGCGAGAACCTTTCCGGTCAAGCATCCAAGTCTTCTCTTTCTCCGTCCAGCGAGTATTGATCTCCCAGCGGACACAGCGAGAGCCTTCCCGGTCGAGCATATGTCTCCTCCTCCTCTGTCCAGCGAGTATTGATCTCCAGCGGACACAACAAGAGTTCCCCAGGCCAGGCGACTTCGTCTCCTCTTTCTCTGTCCTGCAAGTTTTAATCACCCAGTGGACGCAGCAAACTCTTCCAGTCAAGCATTTGCGTTTTCTCTTTTCCGACGAGGCTTACCCGTTCCGATGCCGTGACAATTGCCACAAGTACCCTCCCGTTCGAACATCCATACTTGCCTTCCCGCATGCCGGCTGAACTTACCCGCCCAAGACTTTACATATTGAACCCCCGTCGGACGCTGCGAGAGCTCTCCTGGCCAAAACAACCAGGCTCTTCCTTGAAATGCCAGCCCGCCAATCTCTACGCTCTTTTCGGGGGTCTTTAAACTGGCGGCTGTCCTTTTGCTCACTTAGCTTTTTGGGGAGTACTCTGGGTTCGGGCCCAATTTCCGAGCTCGGAGCCCTCCCCCCGGACAGCACGCCAAATACGCATAAACCTTTACTCTCTGATCATTCGTAAGTGTGAACTCGTGAAATGATGTTTTATTAACAAGGTTCGGGAGGAACACGTTCTAATGATCAAGCAATCAAGTAACTCCAACCAGCTGTCATCAATCAGTAATCAACAGATCCACTCAATCAGCTTGAGCAAGCCTATAAATATTCACAGTCAACTCACCCTTATTCCTCGACAGTTTTCAGCATCCCTCCACCACCCCATCTCCTCACACTTGCATGGCTATCTTCCTAACCAGAGACGGGGGGAGTACTCTGGGTTCGGGCCCAATTTCCGAGCTCGGAGCCCTCCCCCCGGACAGCACGCCAAATACGCATAAACCTTTACTCTCTGATCATTCGTAAGTGTGAACTCGTGAAATATGGTAAATGGAAGGTCAAACATATTTGCTTGACTTGTGAGAACCTGTGTGACACAAACACGTTTGAGCTTTTGTTCTTGCGCACTAAGCAAGTGCGTTTGATGTGCTCTGTGTATGTGCATTTATCTCATAATTTTAAATATAAATAGATTTAAATAGGCTTTTTACACATGTATAAAGCGATCATGTTTCTTCAGATGATTTGGTTTAAACTATTTGATTCATGTGGATTACTTTAAGATCTCTTATGAAGTTTTTAAAGCATGGCATTTTTGGCTGAATAGACAGAAGTCTAAGGTTTTATTAAAAAAAAATATTAATTTGTATTTCTAAGATGATCGAAAGTCTTGGAACGACATGAGTAATTTATGACAATATTATACATTTGTTGGTGAATTAACCCTTTAATGTTCAATTTAGTCTTGGCTAAGATTATAGTTTGTCACATTTTATTATTAGAAATTAGTATATAATTTTCTAATCAGCCAAATTATTAGCTACATTTTGATAAAAGTTTACACATATTCTTTTTCTCTGTACTGGTGTGCATTTCTTTCTCATCACTGGTGTGCAGTGATGCTTCTTGTACAATGTGACATGTGTGTTAAGAAAGTAAATAGGGTCAGTTTTAATTATAAAAATAGATTAGTAATTATAAATAAAGAAATAAAATTGCAATACATTGATAACGACATTCTCAAATAAAATGACAAATTACAATAAATGAATTAACTCTGAGTGATTGTTTTAATGTGGATCTCTTGGTATATATCCAGCTGTACTGACAGATTATTTACAGATCATGTATCCTCTGACGGCTCAGTAAAGATACGCAGGCCTTTGTCATGTTGCTGCTCAGTGCAGGTAGAGGGCAATGTGCCACTGAATCATTGTGACTCTGTCATTCTCTAGTATGCGGCTCATACAGTCAAACTACATAAATCTGACCCCGCTTTCACTGACCCTCTAGAGAGAGGAGGACACATTGATTGACTCTTGTTTAACAGACTGGCAACGGAAAGCATGTTTGCCTGGAGGCCTGTTTATATTCATATGAGGTCCTCCTATATAGCATTTATAATTTCATATCAGAGAGGATTGGATATACACACATCTCTACTAATAACAAATAGCATAGAAACATGTATTGTGTCAATCCATCTAAATTGGAGAGTTTCTTAACCCAAAGCGGTTACATTTGTAGAATGAAGTGCTGTGAATTAAAGTGTGTGACGAAATTTGTAATTAATTAAGAATTGTTTTAGGACCAAAATACTTTTGCAGGACTTTGTATGTGATTTTTCTTTCGAGCTCAAGACCCCTCTGTTTATTGCCTCTGGGTAAAGCAACTATACAAAATGCTAGACATGATTAGTCTGGTTAAATGTCCATGTGAATACATTGATCCAGTCCTGCTGGTGGACCCTCATTTGGGTCATGAGAATTTAGGACAAGTTCAATCAACAGAGCGTGATCAATTCAGCACCAGAGGGAAGCTCCACCAGTCGGACCGGCCAAGAGACTCCCGGTGCAGCGACATGATTTGAAAGATAAGTGATGATTTTATACAGTCATCACAAGACAGCTGATGTTGAATGAACAGTTATGCTGCGTTCAAGTCCTGTGAAATTTCAACAGATAAGTTTGTAAGTCCTAAATATGTGCGTTCAAGTGACTTTGGTAGAGTGATTTCATAATTGTTATTGGGCAAACAAATTCAAAATACTTTCTATCCCAGTTTAATGTGCAGAGACAATAATAAGTAAGGTTGGAAAGTAAACAATATTGTGCTTTCAAAATGTTGCTTGAGCATCATTTCAACATTGGCTCAACCAATGGTGTGAGTTTGAGGCGGGACTTACTGTATAGTTTCAACATTGTTTGTAATCAGTATCCACTGTTTCAGATGGACTTAAACTGGAGTCTGAGAGGACTAATTATTTGATTGTTTAATCATGATCACGTTCACCTGAAGACCTGCAGCGTGCTTTCTATATTGAGAATAAGGCCCCGTTTACACGTACATGGTTATTTAAAAAAACTGAGACATTTCCCTTCGGTTGTGCCCCTCATTTACACGCAAACGGAGAATTCTCCTCTGAAAACGATTCTTTCTAAAAACTCCGGGCCAGAGGTGGAGATTTTGGAAAATCCGTTTGCACGTTTGTATGTAAACTGAGAAAAACTGAGTTTTAGGCAGTCGACGTCACAGTATGCGACAGAACTTGCACTGCGTCAAAAGTGCGACCTAAATTTTCGGGATTCTGATTGGCTAACGTGGGCTTGAGCTTCTCGTTACACTGTCTGCCACCTATAGGTTTGGCATGCTCTTGACGGCATATACCGTAAAACTTCAAATAATAGCCCGGGCTTTTATTTTCCCAAATCACCGAACTGCACCGGCTTGTATTGGAGACAGGCGTCTATATGAGACAGGCCTTTAATTTAGTGTTGAGACTTCACCCTGCGCTGCAATATACATTTAGCTTTACATTCATTTACAGAAATCAGCTGGTTGAATGAAAATTGCTGATGTTATCGGATTTTCAGATGATATTCTCAATTCAGTTAACGGACGCTCTGAGGTAAAGTGAATTCAGACTGTAGTGTAGACTAAGCAACGATTGTATTTAATTGTACAGTACAATCATAACATAGACATGATCTTAATTCCATAATGTCCTTAAACATAACAATATTGCTGACCATAAACTGACAAAGTGCGCGTCCGATAACTCGAGTTGTCATAAACGCCGCACGCGCGCGCTTCTCGTCCGGGTGTGCGATAACGCGAGTTGTCACAGACGCGGCGCAGTGCTTCTCGTCCGGTGTGCGAACGCGAGTTGTCACAGACGCGGCGCGGTGCTTCTCGTCCGGTGTGTGATAACTCGAGTTGTCATAGACGCGGCGCGGCGCTTCTCGTCCGGTGTGTGATAACTCGAGTTGTCATAGGCGCGGCGCTTCTCGTCCGGTGTGCGATACATAGACGCGGCGCGGCGCTTCTCGTCCGGTGTGCGATACATAGACGCGGCGCGGCGCTTCTCGTCGGGTGGTGCGATACATAGACGCGGCGCATCTCGTCCGGTGTGCGATACATAGACGCGGCGCGGCGCTTCTCGTCCGGTGTGCGATACATAGACGCGGCGCGGCGCTTCTCGTCCGGTGTGCGATACATAGACGCGGCGCGGCGCATCTCGTCCGGTGTGCGATACATAGACGCGGCGCGGCGCGGCGCTTCTCGTCCGGTGTGCGATACATAGACGCGGCGCGGCGCTTCTCGTCCGGTGTGCGATACATAGACGCGGCGCGGCGCATCTCGTCCGGTGTGCGATACATAGACGCGGCGCGGCGCTTCTCGTCCGGTGTGCGATACATAGACGCGGCGCAGCGCTTCTCGTCCGGTGTGCGATACATAGACGCGGCGCATCTCGTCCGGTGTGCGATACATAGACGCGGCGCTTCTCGTCCGGTGTGCGATACATAGACGCGGCGCATCTCGTCCGGTGTGCGATACATAGACGCGGCGCGGCGCTTCTCGTCCGGTGTGCGATACATAGACGCGACGCGGCGCTTCTCGTCCGGTGTGCGATACATAGACGCGGCGCGGCGCTTCTCGTCCGGTGTGCGATACATAGACGCGGCGCATCTCGTCCGGTGTGCGATACATAGACGCGGCGCGGCGCATCTCGTCCGGTGTGCGATACATAGACGCGGCGCGGCGCTTCTCGTCCGGGTGTGCGATACATAGACGCGGCGCGGCGCATCTCGTCCGGTGTGCAATACATAGACGCGGCGCATCTCGTCCGGTGTGCGATACATAGACGCGGCGCTTCTCGTCCGGTGTGCGATACATAGACGCGGCGCATCTCGTCCGGTGTGCGATACATAGACGCGGCGCGGCGCTTCTCGTCCGGTGTGCCATACATAGACGCGGCGCGGCGCTTCTCGTCCGGTGTGCGATACATAGACGCGGCGCATCTCGTCCGGTGTGCGATACATAGACGCGGCGCATCTCGTCCGGTGTGCGATACATAGACGCGGCGCATCTCGTCGGTGTGCGATACCTCCTGCCTTGCTTGCGCTAACAGCTCCCGCCCAAATGCGCAGGGCTCTCTTGCGTGCCCAATCTACACCATATAACTGGCTTAAACAGACGATCTGACGGGTTTTAGAAGATTAAATACAACCCGAAACTAAAAAAAGACCCGGCCTCTATTTGAGACCGGCCTTTATTTATCCAAACCTGTAGCCACACCAGGCGTGTAAAAGAGACAGGCGTCTATTTGGGACTCGGCTATTATTTGAAGTTTTACGGTACACGGGTTCGTGTAAACGAACACTTTTATGAAAACGGAGAGGGTGAAATGTCCGTTTATGAAAATGCCTTTAGTGAAACTGTCACACTAACGAAAGCAAAGAACCGAAACGTTTGCCAACTTTATCTCCTGTCTATAATAAAAAAAAATTAGAGTGCAGACCTTATTTGCATTTTTGGGACTTACCCAAACCATGTGTCAGTTTTTGGGAAACCTGTTTGAAAACAATTTCGGTTTATTCCACTAACATTGCAGAAATTACACACTGCACCTTTAATGGTCTACAATTTACTTCACGATTCTTCAGCTGGAGGCACAGAAAATCCACTGGTAATTGCGATATTGTGGTTCCTTTCATGTACATGTATACAGAACAAATAATAAATAGATAAATATGGAATATATATATCCATATAGATCAGGGTTTTTAAAAAAATGGGGGTTTGTGAGGGAACTGCAGGGAGTTTGTGATTTAAAAAAGCTTATAATTTATAAATCATAAAAAAAAATCCATTTATATTATAAATAAAACTTACTAAAATGCTTTAACTGACATCAGAGAAGATTAATGTGTTTTTAGATTATTATTATTATTATTATTATTATTAACTTAAAATCTTTAAGTAAATATTTTTGTTCAAAGTGGTTCCTCAAAAATAAAAAATAATAAAAAGATTATTTAAAAAATATTAAAACAAATTAATTATAAATGTTAAGGAAACGTCTTTCCGTAGAATTTTTTTACAAAACAATAAAAAGCAATAGAAAAAAATACAACTAAAAAGGCAGTAGCCTATGTCTTTAGGCTTTTTGTTACGCAAGTAGTATCTTGAGCAGTATCCAGTGCACTGAGGTCATTCTTCATAACTAAAGCATTAATAGGCTTATAGGAAGCATGCTATGTGCACGTACTGTGCTCTGTCCTGAATAACTAATCTACCAGAATAACAAAACTGTCTATTTTTTTTTCATTAGCTATTCTATGAGTAGAAATGATGCCTAAAGAGCAGAGTACAGCTTAGGAACACAGCAAGAGTACAAACACAACGACAGACAACTGGCACTGCAGATGGGCGACTGAAAGTGTGTCATCACCATCTCTAATCACCTCCGCCCGCGCTCCTCCTCTGTTTCTCTCCCCCCTCCCCTCCCTGTCTCTCTATCTTTTGCTCTCCATCCTCCCCTCCCAGTCTATGTTGTGGAAAGACAAAAAGTTGATTTGTTCCTCAGAGGCTGCAGCTCAGCACATCCAGGCAAATTCGCATGTCTCCCTGCGTCCGCGTGTGTTTCTGTAGGCGAGGACACATATGGTGATGAGACTGAGCACATGTGTTATTGTCGCCTCCTCCAAGTTAATCTCTGAAGGGGAGGTGTGGTTTCCTCCTTCTCTTGGATCCCGGTACTGAATATTCAACAGCATTTTGCCTCAAGCTTTACATCAAACGTCAGTTTTACTGCGAAACCGTCGGTGGTTCGATTTTGATACTTTACCTGGCTTTGTTCTTCTGCTATTTGTCTAAATGAGTTCAGCAGTGACATGGATGAGACGGAAGAGGGGAGGTGAGTTTTCTTTCTATTTAAAGATGAAGAATTAGCCTCACGGGAATAGGGTAATGGATGTTTTGCTTCGTGCTCTGAAATTTTTTTGTGTTTAAATAAAATAAATACATAGGCCCTATAGAACCAATGCATCTTACAGATTAGTAACAAAGCTTATTCTGAAGGCTTGTGTTTGGCTAATACTCTTACAGGAAGTAACTGCATGAGCCTCCATATGGCTCAGATGAATAGATAAATTGATATACCAACTGAATAGATCAGCTGATACTTATCTGTCTGTTTATTATTCGATTTATTTGTTGTTGTGGCTCTTAGCGGTTATCAAATGCATTGTAGGCTGGTTGATCAGAAAACAAATGAACGACTGATCATGTCTGATGTTCCTCTCCTGGAAGAGCATCATTACAGAGAACGCAGTGGACTGAGAGGATTCTCATGTCTCTACCTATCAGTTTCTCTTACTGGTGGCCTTAAAGGGCCACGGTTACATGCATGATAGAAGGCAAAATAGGTCACTACAATTGTGTATGAGGAATCATCATTTCACTAAGAAAAAAATCCCAACTTTTCCCCCTTTGCCCATTAAACATATTAAAACATAGTAAGCAAAACTAGTAAGACTTGTTTTCAGATATATATAGGTTTAGATTAGATTACTTTATATTAGGGTCCAATTCTCATTAACTAACTATTAACAATGACTTTTGCTTCAATAAACTGCTAATTACTGCGTATTAATGGTTAGGAAGTTGTTAAATTTAGGTATTGGGATTAAGGGATGTAGAAAATGTGTTGTAAACAGCCAATATCCTAATATGCATGCTAATAAGCAACTAGTTAATAGTTGGACCCTAAAAAAGTGTTACCTATTTTCTTACCCATTAGCGAATTTCTTATAATTTTGATATGAGCTTTACACTTTAAAAAAAAGAAAAAGTAAAAATATAGATATCAAATTATTAAAACAAAACATAATTACCTCAGAAACTAAATGGTTTACGTACATTATTAGGATTTGTTTACAGAGAATATATCTTGAATTGTGTGGGGTTTTTAATTTAATATTTATTTTTAAGATAATTCTATGAATATTTCTAATGTAGCCTATAAGAAAAAGATCTTATTTTATTACAGTTTTCCTTTCTAGGTTATTTTATTTTTCCCTATGGATTTATGACCCTGCCCAATAAAATTATGTCTGTAGTGTATGTTTCTTTGACTCGAATGCCATTCCAGGACCAAAAAATATGTTGATCCTCATCCAGGATCATGTCTTGTTTGATGATGCTCACCCATGATTTTGCCAACTAGGACATGTTCCTGGATCAACATCTTTTGTTGATCCTAGAACAGCATTCATGTCAACAAACAGTCCTAACCCCAACTAATTAACCAAGCCTTAAATTGTAAGGAAGTCCCAAGCCCTGCCCTAAGCCAAACCCTACAATCTGATTGGTTGATGGGAATGTTGTTCAGAAAAAACAACAATATTGACCCAGGAACACATCCCAGTTGCCCACTGAATTTCATTAATTAACGAGTCGACCATCGTGACTAATCCCTAGTCCAAGTTTATTTAGATGATGGATCAACCGGACTAAAGCTAGATTGAGCTGATAACTGACGCTACACGCAGATCTTTGTTTAAAGCTGCAGTCCGTCGTTTTTCCTCTTTGTCGCCATCTCTGTTCGAAATCTGCAATTGCAGTTATTCGCGGAATTATTAACTGTGCGTGGGTAGTAAATCGGCATGAAACAGCGCGGATGAACACAATGTATTGAGGAGAACATGTCGCTGCCGCGTCGCTGTGGATACTGTACTGTCATCAGCAATCTCAGAGTATACTTTTTGAAAGTGTCAACATTAGAATTTTCATCGGAAAATGTCATCTGAACAAGTAAGTAACATTCACTTTTGTTCTGACCAAATTCGGGGGGTGGGGGGCAGCATTGCAGTAGCTATATCATGCTGATTAAATCTAACGATTGCTTATATCACGTCAAAACGTGAAAAAATATATTTTTTCTGTAGCCACTCTGAAGTCCGAAGTCTTTGGGTTTTACAACTGGTGAATCTCCAGTTGTCACTGGTGATTGTCGCTTTAAACTTTCGGGATCCGCCATACCAAGTGCTAAGCTAAATCTCCACCTCCATCATCCACACACGCTAGCCGGGGACTCCTTCTCTATGTGTACAGAAGTGACGTAATGACGTCAAAGACATGCTCGAAATTCCCGCGGAAATCCACCAGTACCACTGGAATTAAAATTATTATTACAAGCTTACCGTTTTGAATCGAGGTAAGGCAAGCAGATCGTTTTGAACACTGGCTGGTTACGTTTTTTTTTCAAAAATGTCTTTTTTGATATTTTTAAACCCAAAAAAGTGCCGGACTGCAGCTTTAACAAAAATATATTTTATGAACATTCAAAATGGTCGGAAATGCTTTGGAAAACCAAGGTGTTCAATTTTATCTCAAGGTTGTTATTCTTCAAGAGCATCACACACGCTTGTCTAGACAGGGCAAGCCTCAGCTCTCGTAACCTCCTGGATGTCAATCTACCCACTGTATGTTGGATAATCTATGATAGACTGTGTACTTGGTTGCCATTTTGTTGAAAAACCTCAGAGCTATTTTCAATGTCTTGCCCTTCACCCAAAATAAACAAAATCAATAATTCAAGTGAAGACTCGAGAAGACCTTTAGCCATTCTTCCCTTGCAGTCTGTCCAGTCTGCACATTCGATAAAAGCTTGTGTTTCATTTATTCAGCTTTTAAAATACCTAAAATAAAAGCTGTTTTTCACAGTCAACATAGCAAGGAAAACTGAGGTATTCACACGCAAAGCCTCAGATAACAACCGTTCACAGCCCCTCCTTCCCCCACTCTTGGTAGAAGACTTTATCTCTTGTATCTCCTTTTTGTCTCTCATGTTTCAAGTTTAATCTACAAATGCTATGAGAAGAAACTTGTGAATAATGCCTCTTTCTGTAGCCAAGGTCAGTAGGCCTAGGGAGAGTCTAGGGAGTGCGATAAAATGTTTCCAATTAAAAAATATCTACGCACGCCAGGTGGACATATAGGGTGTTGAGGAAGGCCGAGGTGGATGAAGATGAACCGGAAAGTGTCCGGTTAATAAAAGAGATAATCTCTTCATTTGTTTATCTAATCGATTTTGAATGTCTTTGTTCAATGAAAAATGACAAGTTTTAATTCATCAATGCATGTTTCATTTGATTAAATTAGTTTTGACCTTGTAATTTTGTTGTTGTTGCATAACTCCATTTTCTGCTGAAACTCTCCAATCATTTAAGCCCAAAATATACTTCAGTTTGGATGTGAACACAGGCATTTGCTTAGAGCTGAAAGCAAATCCTTTCCAAGTTAATGATGAACATATTCGCACTAGAAAGATTAATCTTTGTCCAGTAGTTTAGTGTTGTTGTTCTGTCTCTTCAGTTTCTTTTTCGACTCATACGCATAAAAACTAAAGTATACTTTGTACTTTATTCCGCATAAACCCCACCCCTGCAAGCTTGCTAAATTTTTGAATGCAATGCCCACATCTCTAAATCTAATCAACAACCGATACTCCACATTGTCCTACATTGTTTTCTTTTTCGATAATCTGGTACACTTGGATGTGCTGAAGAATAACCGGAGGAAAATCTGTCGCTACTTCTGTTTCATTGCAACTCTAAGTAGGGTTGCTTTATATCCAAAGGAGAGTTTAATGTCTTTTCATAACCCCTGCTAATAAGAAGCTACCTATCCCTAAATTAAACAGCACAGCAAGGGAAATATCCTTGCCAAATAATAATCATACCTCTTAAGTTGAATCTCTTAAGCTTGATTTCGGCCTGCGGTGGATTGAGGGGAAACTTGTTTGGTTTGGGAAAAGCCTCAGAAGCCCTTGTTGGTTAGGCAGAGTGTCAATCGAGCGCATAAGACTTGTCTTGATGGCAGTCTCTGAATCAGCTGTCTCACTGCATTACAGCCCACGGCTGTCTAACTCTTTAAAGCAACTTGCACACAGACATACATTTTGTAGGAGGATTGTTTTACTAGGACATTGGTTTAGTTTGTGTGCTACGAACATTCATCAGCTTATGTCAGTGAATTCTGATCGAAAACTCCTACGTGATTGAATCGACAGCATGTACTGCAAACCTGAATGACCCACATATTCACACTGGCTGTGAGTGTGAATGGTCACTGTGTCAGAGTCTTTCAGTATTGATGATATTAGCACAGGCCTGTTCCTCTTGGGATAAACATTTGGTCTGACCCCTTTTCCCCTGTCATCTGCAAACACGATTACTCGCGTCTGGATCTGACGTATGTGGGTGTGTGTCATGTTTATGTGTGTGAGTGTAACCTCAATCTGAGCAGGTGTGATATGGTGTGGCTTCTTTAGACGAGCTGCGACAGATGGCCAGAGAAACAAGTCGCCTTTGCTCCCTGGGTCAGATAATATTTGCAAACGGGGTTTATAAGGTCTAAAACTGGGTCACTTGTCTTGTGTGCAGCTTTGTATCTGTACTCCAGAAATATGTGTACAACTCATATTGGACTGTGGTCTCTTATTTGATGAAATATGACATAACTTTCAAGGCTGCATTACTTGACCAAAAATACAGTAAATATTGTGAAATATTACAAAATAACTTTTCTATGTTACTATATTTTAAAATGTAATTTATTACTGTGATCAAAAGCTGAATTTTCAGCATCATTACTCCAGTCTTCAGTGTCACATAATCCTTCAGAAATAATTCTAATATGCTGATTTGCTGCTCAAGAAACGTTTCTTATTATTATCAAAGTTGAAAACAGTTGTGCTGCTAAATATTTTTTGTGGAAACCGGGATATAAATATTTTTTGAATTCTTTGATGAACAGAAAGTTTGAAAGAATAGCATTTATTGAAATAAAAATTGATGAATGGCACTTTTGATCAAATGAATCTGTTTTAGCTGAATAAAATGCAATAAAATTAATTTTAAAAAAATTCTGACCCCAAACCTTTGAACACTAGTGTATATCGAACTTAGAGATGCATGATATATCGGCAACATATCGGTTATCAGCCGATATTTTATTTTTATTGTATCAATCAAAAATATATATTTAATTGTGCATTCTTATTTCCTATTATTTCACATGTAACTTTAAAAATGCTAATTTAATAATAGCTAGTTTATTTTTTAAATAATGA
Organism: Phoxinus dragarum; assembly: GCA_033366665.1. NCBI lineage: Eukaryota > Metazoa > Chordata > Actinopteri > Cypriniformes > Leuciscidae > Phoxinus > Phoxinus dragarum. The sequence continues at coordinate 63,732 of JARPMJ010005006.1, forward strand.
TTTATAAATTATTAATGATTTAATATTCAGTAATCAATATTCAGTTCGTACAATTATGTTATAATTTTGTGACACTAAATTCACATTTAGATTACACATTTTTTTCAGTGTATTATTGTTAAAACCCTTTCGCACGTACGATCACACATGTGTGATCAGTCTTGGCTGGTCCCTGGAGCGTACAATCACACTGGTGTGATTCGAACGGTCAGTGCATCACGTGATCAACTGCTAAATTCAAATGTGCTTTCGCGCGTTGGCTGGCGCTGAGCCAGAGACGGACGCTGTCATATATAACAAAACACATCCACTTGCATATATTTGACAATCGGAATATCAGATATGTCATGCCATAGCTAAAAAATGGGTGAATATTTTGAATAAAAAAGGAAAAATTACATAAAAGCAGATCATCATTCATTCAGCACTGTTGTGGCTGCTGTGTGTCACGTGACAAGCAATGACGCGTCACCATGGAAACCATAAAGTGACACGTTCTAATAACGGTCGCCTTGAAAAACTCACGCTGGGCGGTCAGCCAGAATATTTAAAATTTGCGTGTGAAAGGGTTTAATTTATTTAGATAAATAAGTATAAAAAGTAACTACTTACAAGTTATCGGACATATTAATGAAAATAATTATAGATTTATTGTATTGGTCCAAATGAAACAATTACAGAATTTTCCATTTTATTTGAACTGTCCCGTTAATCCCTGCTGAAATAAATTGTGAGTGACTATTTTGCACCCGATCCTCTCAATGCCAGTTAAGAGGCCTGAGCGCAGCCTACCGTAAGAGACTGGAGTGTCATGCTACGATTACTCCCTTTTTCAAAAGCACCCGAAAAGCCTCCATTACACTGTCCACCCACGGTGTCTCTAAAATGAGCGCAGGCAGCTGCTGCGGTCCGATGCCTTGCGCTGAGAGCATTGATTTTTAGCAATAATGAGACAAAAGCTATATCTGCTCCTCCGCCTCCATACTGTAGTGAGAGTCATACTGCAGCCTTTGCCTCATCAGTATCTCTACAGTCTTGAGATGCCGCAGGGGAGCTTAGATGGTCTTTTGTAGATTTTGAGCCTCTTGCTATAGGAGCCCTTTTCGATTTGTCAGTTACACGTGATGCTACGCCCTTATGCTCACTGAAGCGTCCTAAGTGAGGTTTTAGCCCCTTCACTGCGCTGTTTTTTCTCTCTTTCATTTTCCCTCCCATTAACACCGTTTATTTCTTTCAACCCATTACCTTAAAGGAATAGTTCTCCCAGAAATGAGAATCCATGCATAATTCTCATTCTCCTTCAAGTTTCAAAAGGGCACGAAAGCATAATAAATATAGCATTAAAGGGGTCCATTCAACTCATGCAGTGTATTCCAAGTCATACCTTTTAAAATGCCTTTATGTTACTTTAAAGGCATTTTGCTATGAGTGTGTTATGATTTTTAAAATAAATCAGTTAATAGGCCTATGCTTCACAGAGAAGCCAAGATTATGTGTAATATAAATGTATAATTGTTATAATAAGTAGATGTTTGCTTGGATCTGATGTGGTAGATGGTCGGTCCATCAGAATGTTTTGTGTATGAAGTCTTAAGTGTTGTTTTGGTTAGTCTTGGTTCACTCTACCCATGTTGCTCCAGCTGGTTTTCATTTGGTGATGAAATCATTTCCATGGAATGGCTTGGATGGCTCTTATGGCTGTTGTGTGACTTTCACATGCATGTTTTGGAAATTTCCCTGGCGGGTCTCATAAGAAACTCTAAAGCACAAATTGTTTTCTTTGCTGTATGTGTTAACGAGTGTCAGGACACCAAAATATTAGTAGGCAGGCGATACCAAATCTAGTGGAATTTCGCGATACCACGGCAGAAACTATGTTATTGAACAGTTTTTCATTTCTATGTTACATATACACATAAACATAAAAAAAGTGAAAATTCATTTAATTTCTTAAAGTAGTTATTATTCAAGTCAACAGTCAATCATACACACTCCGACTAGAGATTCATGATATTAGTACCGTATGGTCGATATTGAACTTTTTAATTGTGCATTGTCATTTTCTGTATGATTACATTTAGATCAAATTTGTAATCAACAAAATGCTCACTCTTTAAAAAACACCAATAATGCTGTTAAATCTTTACTTTTCATGATGGAATATCTAAAATAACTAAAAACTCAAATAAAAACAAATTAAAGCTATAAATAAACATTTTATAAAATAATACAAATGACAAAAGTACATTACAAAATGGTAAAAAAATAAATAAAAAAAAAGCTAATTCAAAATAATAATAATTACTTTTATGGTAAATAGTAGTATTTAAACTGTAATTAATAATACAATCACACTGACTGGTTATTGGCCATAATATACAAATATACTCTATTTGCCAGTATTTTAATATTGGTGTCTCCTTATTTCTTACAAACCTATTGATTGATGTATCACATTTTATTCTGTTTTAAATGGTCCAGTTTTTGTCTCGAGACCCAGCTGCAGTCCATCCAGCTGTTTTTAGACACCAATACATCTAAGCACCTCCTAAGAAACGTGTCAGGTGAACCTCAAATCAGCCTAAAACCATTTAGTCAACTAGATGTCCAGCCAGCTGATTTAAAAATCTTTAGTTTTCGACGGTGGTGCTGGCACACATTTAAACTGTGACCTCAATAAGATTCAATGGTTGTGTTTAGCACTTGTCTCCCTCCCCTTCTACTTCTCAAGCTCCTTCTTTCTTCTCCTTATAAAGTCTCTTCTCTTTCTCTCATTGGGTTTTGGCCTGTTTTCTGTGAATGTCTCTCCTCCCTCGAGTCCTGTTCTGTAGCTTTGGCAGCCTTTCAGCCATTAGATCAATCCCGAAAGTATAGCAGAATTTTGGAAGTTCCTCCATTTTTTTCCTGCAAAAGCATTGACTGATCTTGATCAAGAACCCCCAAACATCTAGACCCTCCTGTTGGGAATGTACTGGTGTTACTGTAATGTCCTGCTGCCTCATTAAAAATGCCATGTGGTTTATTCAGCTGCCCGTTCCCGCCTCACTACCCGGACGAGGGGCAGGTGCCAGTCCGGCGTATCCTGTGTCTGACCCCTATCTGATCTGTCAAGCTCCGCAACAGGCGCGTGCCAGAGCTGAGTAAAGCCTCCAGAGACTTAGATGCCAGGGCTATTAAAAAACACACACTCATATACAATCATGTGTTCCTTTAAATATGTGGGTGTGATACGTGGCATTTAGGATTCGGGCCAGGCGTGCATAGTGATACTTCCGCCAATCCATGTCTGCCACCTGTTACCCGTAACATGTCATGGCTTTGGGAAATGTGATCTTTTGGCCTCTGACGTGATGCTATAAAAGCTAAAGTGGTTGTGTGGCGTGTGGTTCACATTGAAGAACGGACCATTGAAGATTTGTGGGAAGTGTACAGCTTTTAAAGGAGAAGATATGCCGTACCGTGTGAAAAGATGGTAATAATAATGAATTTTATAGTATGAGATTTTTAGTATGTAAAAGTTGAAATGTAAGAGGGATATGAAAGCAAAACATTTTAACTATTGATTCAGCCTAATGACATTACAAACCCGTATGATTTATTTTCTTTTGTGGAAAAGATATTTGGCAAAATTCATACCTATATAACTAGATAATAACTATTATATTCATTGAGGTGAAATAAAATAAAATATAATTTTTTTGATGAAAAACTTAAACTAAACAAAATAGTTGACTTCAAAACTGAAATTAGTAAAAGCACATAACAAAATTTTTAAAAAAGTTAATCAAAACATAAAAAGCTAAAATATTAATAATACATTTTTATCAAGTTTAACAGTCTCAGTCTCTATTTACCTTTTTGTAAAAGAGCAGCTAGGGCATTTTTCAAAATATCTTCTTTTTGTTTCACTGAACTGTCCATCTAAGTGTTTGATGTTTTTAGTATGCGTACTTCTTTAAATTCTCCTAATGAAATTTTGTATGATGTGCATGAATAACTTGGACTAAACAGCTTCAAATATTTGCATTCTTCAAATCGGCCTGGCTTTGTTATGTGTGTGCATCCGAATTTGAAATTACCAGTGGAAATTAAGGGTAGAATGAATGACCTAATTATATTACATAAATAGGCCTCTTGAGAGCAAAGTAATTGTTTTTTTACGACTGCAATTTCTGTTTGATCCAATATACTATGGTTGTTTTCAATCAGTGAAAAATACCAAGAAATCTGAAATTAATGTTGGTGGCATTTTATTCTTTTTTTTTTAGATCCAAATCAGAGTGATCACATGATCCTACCTATCCAGCATGACTGGGAACATTGCCGTCTCTATGATATGTCAACATTCAGTTGACACCCAGCTAGTGTGTGTTCTGACTTAACGGTTGGAAGCTCAGGTG